>APFE031155847.1:347331-454678 GCA_000404065.3 Pinus taeda | reverse complement strand
TTTACTTTTCTGCAATTAGATAATTGGATTGCTCATTTCATTGACGGTTACCTCCAAAAGCCATAGCGAGACTACTGGCGAGGGATTGAAATATGGATGATGTAATTTGATTTTAGTTTTACTTTCTTTGCAATCTTTGATTTCTTTGAGTACAGTAGCTTAAATCAATTTTCTGTATTTAGATAGCAGCAGAGTTGATAGTTTCATAATCAGTAGTTCATAAATTACTTGTTTTAATTCGTAGCATCTTTTCATTCTTGATTCAAGTGTTATTTTTCACTAGTATGCTTTAAAACTTTCTGAAGTATTAAGTTTAGGAAACCCTTATAAAGGACATAATTGCCTTAAGACTTGTAACCATACTTGCCTTCTAGAAATTTAGGAATAGGAATTCCATAAACAAAGATAAAAAACCCCAAAACAACATAAAAAATCACAAATGACAAAAGTGAGAAATAGGTTATCTTGCACATATAGTGCGCCACACTTCATCAGCTTACGAATCCCGGATTGACAATTAATGTAGCAATTTAGGACACACTAAATTGATCAAACATTTTGGCGCCGTTGCCAAGGAAGTGTAACTAGGTAGCCAATTTCTTTATAAAAAAAAAAACAATAAAAGGAAGGGAAAATTAATAACTTCTTGAAGTGTGCTCTCCTCTTGCACCTAGTGTGATCTCGAGGATCAAAAAAGAGAGTTATTGGTTCAATAATTTCTTAAGTATGCTCTCTTCTTGCACCTAATGTGATCTGGAAGATCAAAAAGAGAATTATTAGCCCAACTTGAGGAAAATAAAAACAAAAATAAAAAATGACATGCATAGAGCAAGAGATTCTAGGGGAAGGTTTATAGCTAAAGCCAAGAGTTTGATTTTCACAACTCCAGCTTCTTCAAGGCATAGACAAGATTCACCACCATCTACTCCTAGCCTTAAGATTCCTGGAATTCAAGGAGTAGCAATTGAATTAGAGGATTCTCCTACACTATCTACCAAATCTCATATAGGAGAAGACCCTTTCTTCACTTCTACAGGAGAGCATATTATAATCAAAGAAGTAGAATCACCTGAAGGAGAGAAGGAAGAAACTCCCTCTCATCCACCCTTGATAGAAGAACCTGAGGACTCTGAGGAAACTATCATGATGGAGAAAGTAGTAAATGGATTTGGGGGTAGAGGTAGAGGAGGAGGAAATAATGGAGGCAACAATGGTGGAGGTGGACGTAAGAATGGAAGAAATAGGGAAGGAGATAACTCGTTTGGATTCCCTATAGTTGATGAGGAAACTCACACAACGATGAAAAAAATCTCACCATCTGTCCTCCCCAACTTTTATGGATTGCGAAGTGAGGATCCTAAAACATTTCTGTTTAAGTTTGAAGTAGTGTGTCGAACCTATGACTATATGGAAGACTCTCAAAAACTCAAATTGTTTCCTCAACATTAAAGGGAGCCGCTTTGAAATGGTTCATGGGATTAGTCACCTAATCTATTAGGACTTGGAATGATATGAAACAAACATTTTTGGATAGATACCTGGATTATTGTATGCCACCAATCACAAGGATGAGGTATTCAAAATGATGCAAAAAGAAGATGAAAACTTGGAGGATTTACTTGAAAGATTTCAATACAACTTAAAGAGAGCAAAGATGAGTAACTTAGATGAGGAAACCTTGAAAGCCCTTTTATTGAAAGATATTAGAGATGAATGGATAGATATTTTAAACATGATGGGGAAGGGAGACATCTCTCAACTTCCGCTTCATGACATAGCAGAACTATGTTTCCATCTCTCGAGAGGAAAATCTAAGACGGGAAAAGGGCCTAGAGATCCTTCTCTTATAAGGGAAAAAATATCTGCAACTGGATCAGTAAGTAGGGCATAGATTGGCAATATGCTTGATGAATTCAAAACTGATATCTTAGGGAGCCTTAGTGAACAACTAGACACCCTTAAAATTAAATACAAGCAGAAAGCAGAATCTGATGCTCTAGCCATCTTTTGTTTGAAATGTAGGAAGAAACATGCTCTAAGGGAATGTCCCTTAGATGAAAAAGTTGCAGAAACATGTATGATTTTCTCAGAGAATCATGAGACCAAGGATTGTCCTTCAATTCTTGGGCTCAAAGTTGTCTTTCAAGAAGAACCAAATTCAGTATAATCTCTCTATTTTGTTTCAAGAAGACCTTGGCAGGGGCAACAAAGTCAAGGGTTTAACAACCCTATGAATTTTCAACCCCGCCAAATTGGAATCCTTGGCAACAACCTTGGCCCCAACCTCAAAATCCATATCAATCATGGTCACAAGGGATGCAAAATCCTTATGGGAGATTTGCTCAATTTTATCAATATCCTCCATCTTTTCAAAATCAACAAACTCCCCAACTTCCAAATCAAAATCCACAACTTTCATTGCCATTTCCACAACAACCTTCTCAACAAAATCCAAATCCTCAACTCGTGCTTCCATTTCAACAAAAAAAAAATCAATTACCCTCTCAGCCATTGCCAAATCCTAACAATAAAAATCCTCAGAATACTTACATGATAGAAGGACAACAATTTCCTACCTATATGATTGGTCCTCTCAATGATGTACAACTCAGGTCTGGTAAAGTTTTAGAAAAACCTTCTATAGATGTTCAAGAGCAAGATACCTCTAAGGAGGCCTCTCTTAAAGTCAATAAGGGTTCTAAGGAAGCATCTCTTCAAAACTCAAACACTCAAAAAGAGAAAGAAAATTCAACCCCCACAACTCCTATAGTTGAGCAACCTGCATCCTCATCCACACCTCCTTTCCCTGAAAGATTACAAATTGATAAAGGGGTGGAAAAACAAATCTTGTTGCCTAACTATGATTTTCTAGATGAATTAAAGAATGTCTATATCAAGATCCCCTTGATACAAGCCATTAGAGAGATTCCTATTCTAGCAAAAACAATAAAGCAGTTGAGTCTCAAAAGACCAGGAAGGAAACCAAGAGATACAAGAAGAATCCACCTGGTAGGAAAAATTGCAGATATCATGATGGGAAAAATTACCATGCAGAAGTATGTAGATCCAGGTAGTCCAATTGTCAAGACATATAAATGGGATAGAAATTCCAAACACTTTTATTGATTTAGGGGCTGCTATCAACATTATAAGTAGACAGACTATGGAACAACTTAAACTTCCTAATGTTCTTTTTACACCTATTTTACTGTAACTTGCAGATAGATCAATAATCAAACCAGAGGTGTATTAGAAGATATTTCAGTCTCCTTAGATTCTTGGGAATATCCAGTAGATTTCATGATTTTGACTCCCAAGATTAATCTAGGAGGGTACCCACTTATCTTAGGAAGACCTTGGCCAGCCACAGCTAATGCTTTCGTTAGTTGTAGATCTAGGGATATGTACATTTCTGATGGTAATTCGACAAAGAAAATCAATTTGTATCCTCCAGCAAAAGCAATTATAGAAGTAAGAGACAATGAATGGGTCGATGATGAGGACACTATACAACCTGTCTTTACCATTTCCAAAATCAGTGAAGATAGTCAAATTCTGAACACATTAGAAAATTTTGAGACATCTTCGGAATATGACCTCACACAATTTCAGTTAGATTCTGACATTGAATATTTATCATCAAGAAAAATGTCTCTTTACTCTATGGAAGAGTTCGGTAGTTCTACCATTGAGATTTTTCCAGGTAAAACATTGAATATCAACACAAATTTGGAAAAGTCACAACAGGAAGAACTAACCAAAATCTTGCAAAAACATTCTACTGCGTTTGCATGGGAGTATATTGATATGAAAGGTATTGATCCTAAGACTTGCATCCATCATATCTACATTGAGGAAAACAGTAGACGAACCAGACAACCTCAGAGAAAGATGAATCCAAATCTTAGGGAGATAGTGAAAGAAGAGCTCCAAAAACTACTCAATGTAAACTTCATTTATCCAATTTCAGATAGCCAATGGGTTTCTCCTTTGGTTATAGTACCTAAAAAGAATGGTAAACAAAGGGTATGCATTGATTACAGGGAATTGAATAAAGCAAACTTGAAGGATCACTTTCCTTTGCCTTTAATTGATTAGGTATTAGATACATTAGCAGGCAAAAAGTACTTTTCATTTCTGGATGGTTTTAGTGGTTATAATCAAATTTAGGTAGCACCTGAGGATCAAGATAAGACCACATTTACCTGTCCATGGGGAACTTTTGCCTATCGAGTGCTTCCTTCTGGATTATGTAATGCACCTGCAACATTCCAAAGAGCGGTACTAGGAATTGTTTATGATCTAATCCATGATTGTGTAGAGGTTTATATGGATGATTTTACAGTTTATGGTGATTCATTTGAAGAAGCATTAGAAAATTTGGAAAAAGTCCTTGTAAGATGTAAAGAAACAAACCTTTCATTAAGCCATGAAAAATGCTTTATGATGTTTACTGAAGGTATTGTTTTGGGACATCACATTTCATGGGATGGGATTAAAGTTGATAGATCAAAAGTTGAAGTCATCTCCAAATTGCCTATTCCAAATTGTCAAAGAGGCGTTAGAAGTTTTCTAGGATTTACTGGATACTATAGAAGATTTATAGAAAAAATCACTAAAATAGCATTTCCACTCTTCAAACTGCTTACAAAAGACTGTGAATTCAAATGGGATCCTGATTGTCAATCAACATTTGAAACTTTGAAAACAAGAATATCTGAAGCACCTATCTTGAGAGTACCAAATTGGAAGCTCCATTTCCATATTTCTATAGATGCTTCAGATACATCTCTAGGAGCTATGTTGGGTCAAAAAGATTTAGTCCCTTATGCCATTTACTATACCAGTAAAAATTTGACTCCCACTGAGTTGAACTATATTGTAACTGAAAAAGAGTTCTTAGCTGTTGTTCATGCAATCAATAAGTTCAGACATTATATAATAGGCTATGAAACTTTTATTCATACTGATCATTATGCGATTAGATATCTAATGAACAAACCTGTTACTAATGGTAGAGTTACAAGGTGGCTCCTACTTTTATAAGAATTTAATATTACTGTGTTGGATAGACCAAGGAAACAAAATACAGTAGCTGATTTCTTGTCTAGGATTCAGAATACTAAAGAAGATTCTCTTGTAGAGGATAAGTTTCCTGATGAATATTTATTTGCAGTAACTACTAAGACCCCTTGGTATGCAGATATTGCTAACTATATGGTTACAGGGAAACTACCTCCACATCTATTTCCTAGTGAAAGAAGAAAGATTATTCAGGAGACTTCAAAATATTCATGGATTTCTAACGAATTGTTTAAAACAGGGCCAGATCTTGTGATCAGAAGATGTGTTAGGGAAGATGACATGCCTGATATCCTCAAGGCATGTCATGATGAACCATGCAACAGACACTTTGCTGAAAAAAGGACAACCTATAAAATCCTCTCTTTAGGATATCATTGGCCTTCCCTCTTTAAAGATGCAAAACAATATGTCAAAAGGTGCGACAACTGCCAAAGAATAGGGAAACCTACCCTTTCAAATGAAATTCCATTGCAACCACAGGTACTCATCGAACCCTTTGAAAAATGGGCTTTAGATTTCATTGGACCTATTAATCCACCATCTAAACAAAAGAAGTATATATTGGAATGTATTGATTATGGCACTAAATGGGTAGAAGCCAAAGCATTATTTTCTGCTACTGAAAATTCAGTTATTAGTTTTCTTTATGAGGATATTTTTACTCGCTTTGGTGTTCCAAGAGAAATTGTGATAGATCAGGGAAGTGAATTCACATCCAACTTGGTGGAGAGGCTGATGGAAGAATACAAAATCAAGCACAAAAGATCTACTCCTTACCATCCGCAAGAAAATGGTCAAGTGGAGTCTACAAACAAAGTTCTCAAAAGCATCATCACCAAAACCGTTCATCTACACAGAAGAGATTGGGCAGAAAGGCTTCTTGAGGCCTTGTGGGCCTACAGAACTACATGGAGAAATACAATAGGACATTCTCCCTATGAACTTGTTTATGGGAAAGAAGTCCTGCTCCCCATTGAGTTCCAAGTCAAAACCTTCAAGATGGCAATTCAGTTGGGGATGGATCTATCAGAAGCCCAAAAGCATAGAATGGAGCAGTTGAATGAGCTAGATGAGATCAAACAAGAGGCAATCCTAAGAACTGATCTAGTTCAATATCAAAGAGCTAAGTGGCATGAAAAATACATCAAAGAGAAAAAGTTTCAAGAATGAGACTGGGCATTGCTATTTGATTCCAAGTTTAAAGATTTCAAAGGAAAATTTTAGATTCATTGGCTTGGGCCATATGAGATTGACAAATTCTTTAGCAATGGAGCGGTAAGAATCAAAACTATTGATGAATTTCAAACTCCTCTTATTGTGAATGGTCACCGATTAAAGATCTATCATAAGCCACTCTGAAAAGAGGAATTTGTCAGAATCTTTTAAGATAATTCTGCAATAAGGTTGGTGAAGAAGAATCCTTCTTCTCCACCAGCCTAGCTTTTGTTCTTTTCTGTTCTACAAAAAAAAATAAAAAATAAAATGTATAAGCCTGAAAACCAATCACTGATTGGCAATCTTATACAGAAAATACAGGGCGAAAATCAGGGACTCCTGACGCCCTATATTTTCCCAAAAAAAAATAAAAAAAATCTCTCTCTCTTTCTCATTTTCATTCCACTCCATTTCATTCATTTCATTTTATTCCGCTAATAAAAGTTTTTATGACCATTTTCATTTACTCAGTCATCAATCCATCCATCTCCATTCAGTGATATGATTGTTGAGTCAGTTTCCGCAGCTGAATCCAATTTCCGCAGCTGCAAACTGATTCCGCAGCTAGTTGTGTTTTCGCAGCTAGCACCCTGTCATTCAACATTGGCAGTTAGATAATAGGAAAAAATAATAAAAATCAAATGCAGGTATGACCGAGGACATATTATGAAGACATGGGGCACCTAAAGGCATCAACAAGGGGCAGTTGATCAAAGGTTAATGGACAACAAGTGGCAAAAATTCCAAGGTATGAGTAGAAATTTATTTCAAATAGCATTCAAAGCACATTTTTGCATAGTTATTAAGCCATAAGCTCCACTATATGCAATGATTGGCGTGATAGCCTCCATAACCATTCCACGACCTACGATTCCTCCACGAACCATGCATTTATTTTTCCAACGGCCTCATGATTAATCCTCGGATTTAACTCGTGTTTGGCTGCATTTTTACACTCCACCTATAATTATGGGACGTGGCCGATTTGATTACGGCTCTTCTCCACCGCATAAATTTCGCAAACATTTCATAAACGTGTTTATGTCTACTTCGCAACTGTCCATTTTAAAAATTCTGCCAGGTTCACTTCACTCCCCTACTATTTTATTGAAGCCACGACTACATTCCCACCTTGTTCACATAAGTCTTCGCTCCATTCCGTGAATTCACTTTGGTTGCCTGTCCTCTGTTTTTCGCTTACAATCACTGGTTTTCTCCATAAACCCTATTCACTCCTGCTAATCCAGCCGACTCACTTCCTTTAAACCCTTCTCACGCAGACGAATTTTAAGAACATAAGGAAAGAATGGGTCTGTTGTTGAGGGCAGAATCGGAAGGGCCCAAGTTTATGGAGGGGTACCCGCAAGTAAAGAACATATTGAAAAAGGCACGGTGGCTACGGTTTATTCAAAAGTTCAAAGGCTACAATAAGGAGATTACAAAAGCTTTTGCGAGGTCTTTTAACGGCCTGGAGGTGGAAATTGGGGACCTCAAGTTTACAGTTACCGAGGCATCCATAACAGCCGCTACAGAACTCCCTCAGGAGCGAGAACGCTGGTTCAAGAACAAGAGCTTTGACGAGAAGGCTTGGAGGGTTATCCTACGCAATCTAAGTGTGGATGTAACTATATTCAAACGAGGAATTCCTATCCATGCTTTAGAAGAGAAGTGGGCCAGTTTATTGTTGATTATTCAAAAGTTCATTACGTGTGAAGGTCGTTTTGGATCAATGTATATGTATCATACCCGGATGTTGATGAACTTCTTAGAAAACCAAACCCTCAATCTGGCTTACTTTTTGTTACTGAGCTTGAAAAAGATGTGCACAACCGTCCAAAAGAATATAGAGGACATAGAACCCCACTTATATCATCACGGGCTTGTGAAAATTTTAACTGAAGACCAATTGAAGAAAAAGAGGGATACCTGGGAATGGTTTTTGGTGAGAAACTATTTTCAAGATCCACCTGAAATCCCTGAGAGCAGTACAACAAGGAAGAGTAGGAAAAAATAAACTAATGTGAGAATTCAAGACACTCCTAAAGGAATTAATCAAGAAGATAAGTTGCTTGAAAAAAGGGAGGAAAGAATCAAGGACAAAAAGCAAAGAAAATTGAAAGGGAAAAGAAACATAGAGGATGTCTACCAATCACCATAACCTTCCTTAGAAGAGGACCACCAAACACTGTCTGAAAGGCTAACTCACCTTCAAGGACAATTAGCTGTAGGCAGGAAGAAAGAAAAAGAAAAATAGAGTATGGAGGAAGAGGGCACTAGCCCACAACATTTAAGGAGAAGCATCATGCTTAGAGGAAAGTGGAGGAAAGCACAAACAAAAGGGCCCCATTTTATTGACTTAGGAGGGGGAACACCAGAACAACCTCCAGCTAGCCGTAGCCCACCTCATTGTCAGCCAAATATTGAAACCAATCCTCCAGATGTTGACATAAGTCCTTCTCGGCCAGACTTTGAAATCAGTGCTCCTCAACAGGATTTTGGGGTCAGCCCAAGGAAAACTTCACCCGAGATAGACCCGAATCAGCAAGAGATGTATGATTATATAGAATCCTTGGAAAAGACAGCTACAGGTCCAAGCACTTCATCCATCCAACTTCATAGAGCACAGGACACTCAAATCCAATCATTGAAATAGGAAATTTTAGAACTAGAGGTCCTAAATAGACACATTAAACATGAAAATGAAGCATTAAAGGAGCAAAGCAGACTGGATAAGATCATTCATGACAACACCATGCTACATCTTGGGCTATGGCAGAAAAAGAACAGGAAATTGAAGAAAAAGTGCAGGAGGATAAGTAGAGCACTGATCAATCTCAAATTCAAAAGCTTGATAAGGAAGCACAGGATGTTAGCAGCACCAAGAAAGAGAAGAAAAGGGTTGGATGTACTGGCAGAAGTCTCAGAGCATATGATTTCAAGGGGGGATAGTCAAAATTTTGGTTGCATGGGGACATGCAACACCTTCACAGTGGGGGTATGTTGAGCCCTGAACTTGCATCTTTCCTACACATTTTTCTAGATTCTTTCCATTCACTTGGACCTCCTAAGCTATCAAAATCATTGTATATTAGTCATAAAAGAATATTTAAAGTGGTTTTTTAACTATGTCCTTGCGTTTATTGTTTGAATTATATTTTTGCTTATGAGATGTGTAACGCAGCCACTTTCCGCAGCCGTTTTTGTTAAACTACAGGTTGCAGGTGTCACGAGGCAAAGAAAGCCACATGGGCAAGTTGGAAATGACTTGGACATGGATCAGGTCCCATTGGTCCAGCTGGATTCATCAAAGAAGGTCATGGTCAACGGTGGTCAAGCGGTGGTCAAACAGGAGAGTCCTACGGCAACAGGACTCCATTTTCAAACACGTGAAGATTTTCGTGGCCGTTTCTAGATCTCTGGAGGCACGCTGACACCTATAGGCTGACCACGATGTGGATCCAACAACCGCTTTCAATAGATTGCATAATCTCGGCGACCATGATGCTAAATCCATGGATGTTGTTTTTCACGTGTCCTCTGTTCACATATTTTTACAAGAAAACAGTTATGTAACCTTTGTTATAAATACCGCGTTCCTATACACATAGTAGTTAGTATTTTAAATGTAATTTTGCTGTCAAGAACTCACTGTGCCGTGACACTAGTTTTATTGCTGTAACTGTGTTTTGAGATATATAAGAAGACTCTGTTCTACATGCTTGCGTGAACGTAATTTTGGATTGATAGCCTGTTGGCCAAGGTTGTTCAGAGGACCGCTGCACACTGAGGTTTCGTTTCCATTGTTGTTGTATATTCTTTATTTTTACTGCACATTTTTTATAGTTATTCACTCGTGTATATATTCTTAAAATTTCACTTCTGTCCATGACTTTACAAGATTTGTATAACGCTGATCAGTGTGTGCATGTTTCAGGATAGAGTAGGCAACCCAGGCATTTGTATAAAATTTTCACAATAACTAGTGATATAGAATTGATCCTCTGCTGACTTTGCTTTTCTTAGTTTCTTTTAAATTTTGTTTTGTTGATTTCAGTCTTGTTCATTTGTTTTGGCAAGTTAGTTTAGAAATCAACTCACTCATTTCATTGACAGTTACCTCCGAAAGCCATAGCTAGACTAATTAACGAGGGATTGAAATATGAATGCTGTGATTTGATTTTAGTTTACTTTTCTGCAATTAGATATTGGATTGCTCATTTCATTGACAGTCACCTTTGAAAGTCATAGCTAGACTAACTGGTGAGGGATTGAAATATGAATGTTGTGATTTGATTTTAGTTTACTTTTCTGCAATTAGATATTGGATTGCTCATGTCATTGACGATTATCTCCGAAAGCCATAGCTAGACTAACTGGCGAGAAATCAGATTATGAATGATGTAATTTTTACTCTCTTTGCAATCTTTTATTTCCTTGGGTGCAGTAGCTTAAATAATTTTTCTGTATTTAGACAGCAGCAGAGATGATAGTTTCATAATCAGTAGTTCATTAATTACTTGTTTTAATTAGCAACGTATTTTTTATTCTTGATTTAAGTATTATTTTGCACTAGTATGTTATAAGACCTTATGAAGTGTTTAAGTTTTGGGAACCCTTGTAAAGGACATAATTGCCTTAAAACCTATAACCATACTTGCCTTCTAGAAACTTAGGAATAGGAATTCCATAAACAAAGATAAAAACCCCCAAAACAACATAAAAATAAAAAACGACAAAAGTAAGAAATAGGTTATCTTGCACATATAGTGTGCCACACTTCGTCAGCATACGAATCCCAGATTGATAATTAATGTAGAAATTTATGACACACTAAATTGATGAAACACCTATTAATTAGGGAGGACATATCTATTCCAATAAAGGAATGTACTCATTACAAAAGGAATGTACCTAAGCTCCCTCTTGCTTCCAAGTTTCTACCAAGTAAGAAACTTGTTTCCAGGCTCCCTCTTAATTAGGGACCTACAACAACTCCTCAAGTGGATATTATGGAACAACCAACTTCTTGAAGAACTCCTCCTCACGATGTCATGAACTTCTTTGCGTTATCTAGGAGTCTTCATGTTTGTGACTTCTTCATAGGGAACATACCATTCGTCACTTTCATCCATGAGTCCGTCATGTCGTCATCGAAAAGTGATCCATTTGTTCATATCTAGCCTTCATTCATGCCATGCTATCTTCCTCATGCCATGTTCCCATAAGGCTATGTCATCCTACTACATGGGAATTGATAGTGGACTATCACCGTAGATCTTCCCTCGGTAGCCCTGCATAAGCCCATCTAGATATTTGTTCAGAAAAAAGAAATGAACATATAAATCAAAATGATCTTTGTGATGGTCTTTCATCATGACATCTTCTAGTTTGCATCAATATCTTGCATACATATCGACACATCTCCCAAATATATATATATATATATATATATATATATTTTCAAGGGTCTCTTTCTTTTTCCAGATTCCATTAGAATCTTTATATCTTTCATGGAGATATCCTAGTCAAATATTCTTGGTCTATGGATGTTGATTACCTTTTCCATGATTTCATATCCCACAATCTCTTCCTTCCTTTCTTCACACATTTCTTTCTCAGGAACTTCCAATCAGAGTTCCTCCAATTGATGTCAACCACCTCATACTTCATATGAGGACATATTATGTTGATTTCATCTAGTGAATGTGTGATCCATGCATTCCCACATTCCTTCGAGCGAGGATATCCTTCCATTTGATTATGCTCTCAATATTTAGCATTGATCCATGTTTCCTACAACCATATGACATGACACTACAATATCGAATGTAAGTATACATACCTCATATTTCCTTTGGGTCATCCAGACTTCTTGTAGTAGCTCCCTTGATTGAAAAAGCTTCAATCCCTTGCTCTGCTTCTTTTATGTCATCATACCATCATCCCATTAATTCCACAAGTTTGGAATTCTTGATGAAACACTTGCTTCCTCTCTTGATCGGTGAACCTTTTGATGAAGATTCCATCAAAGAATCTTGCAGATCTAGAGTATCCCCATCTAGTAGAAGTTTCCTTTTTGACTGATGTGTGATGAGCTTTGACATGGATGACCTTTTGTTCTTTCCATAAGTGCCACTTATGTTTTTAATAAGGTTCCCAAGAGCTATTTCCTTCATAGTTGTCTTGTCATTTAATTCCAACCATCTTTCATGCTTCTCTACAATGATGTCACAAGCTCTTACTTTCAATGCTTCTATGATGCCTTCAAGTATCTCATCATTTTTCTTAGTGAATTATGATAGCCATATCTTACAACAGAAGAATCGGGAACTCTGAAAAGGTCTTAAGTGAGGAAGACTATCTGAGTCTTAGTAGAGATCTCTTACTTCCTCTTTCTTGGACTTCTTCTTTTCAACTTCCTCCACTTTTTCGGTGATATGGGATTCTTCTCTTCCTCTTTTGTTATTATCCATTTTGATCTTAGAACAATCTCTTTTGTAGTGTCCATATTATTTACACCCATAACATTGAATCTTAGCCATGTTCCTTTTATTTTTCTGAGAACGAGACTTTCCACCCTTTCTCCTTGTCATTATAGCATAATCTTGATTTTTCTCACCTGATCCCACATCATATTTGTCATTTAGCCTGGATTCTTAAATCTTGCATAGTGACCATAAATCATGGAATGGAGTAGCTTCTTTCTTCCCATAAATACTTGAAGTAAAGTTACCCCACTCCTCTGGTAGTGAATTTAGTACAACTTCAGTCATTTCCCTGTCAGTCATTACTTCTCCTAGATCTTGAATTTAATGCGTGATCTCAAATATTGTTAGGGTCCCACCCTAACCCCCTTATTCATGTCATGGGATCAATTCATAGTCAAGAGTCAATAAAGCCCATATTAATATTTGTAAGTGGTTAACCCGCAATTAATGAAGGGACCACAGTTAGTTGCAAATGGGCGGTAGTATTAAATAAAGGGTAAATGGGCGGTAGTATTAAATAGATGGTATTAATAAAACCCACGGTATTGCCCCGTGGTATTGCATGTATGAGTCATATATAAAGGATAGAGACTCCCTGCGAGGAGCATCGTGTCTTGTTTTGTAATCGAGCTCTGCTCTATTGGAGGTTGCCCCCTCGAAGAGGCCTGTGAACATTTCTCTCTGAGTAATAAAATCATTGCTATTCTGTGCTCTGGGTATATTTTCTTCGCATATTCTGTGTTCTGGGTATCTTTTCTTCGCATATTCTCTGTTCGGTATTACTTTGCAGGTTAAGAAGCATAACAACAGATGTTCTTGACTGTAATGTTCCACTATTTGGGATAGTGGCCACCAATGGTGTATGTATGGATGGAACTTTCACTTATAATAAAAATAGTAGAGACAACAAGCTTTCACGCATATGTTGTTATTGTAGTTGGACTATTCTATTTTATTTAGAAATGTATGTTGTTTAACTTATGAATTTTATTATGAACTAGTTTGTATGAAATTGTTTGAATCTTGTTGAATGCATGTTGTTGGATTAACCTGTCACTTTAATTTGTGGACTATTCCACATTTTATCTTGTGATGTCATTCTTCTCATGTTTTCCTTTTAAGCTGCATTGTATTATAGGATTCTAAGGGGAACACTTCCTTTTCCCCTCCGTGTGTTAGAACCTCCATGCATCGCACTTGATTCGCTACAAGGTCACACACTTGCCTCAACCCAAAGTTATCATAATTATCTCTGCGCGCTACCACGGTCAAGGCATTACATTACCACCCATTGCTGGGAATCCTACACCAAATGGTCTGAGGTCTAGTTGAGACTTCTTATTGTGGAGATCCCTTGAATGTTGGCTAGTCCAACAACATCAATAGGTTCCTTTGGATTCCAAATTGATTATGCCATTCCTCTTCATCCTTGTCCAATAACTGCATATTTTATGAATATTTGAGTTGTAAAACCTCCCACCCCCTTAAAGGAATCCCTAGCTATGGGAGTGGTACCATTTGACCTGATCTCCAAGGTCAGTTATAAAGATGGGGTTACAAAAACCTATTTGTCTCAAAGTAGTTAGATCCTAAAACAAGTGCCACCATCACATTCAGTGCATTGATAGCTTTATGACAATATAATGTTTTCCTAAATCTGAGTCTTGGGTAGAAAGTTACGCCCTTTAGAATTTTAACCCATTAAAGGAGGCCACATCATAAGGAGGATCTATGTGGCACCCACATTGACACACCTAGTCCACATGGTGCCATGCCATTGCCACATGGGGTCCACATGGCATGCACATGAAAATATTTCCACATCATACCAGGGATTAGTGAGCGAACCATCCATGGTATATTTCATACCCAGTTCCTAGTATCCTAATGCCCCAATCTCGACTCCTCCCCAGACCACACTATCTTCAAAACTTATAAAGCTTAAAAATAAAGAAAACCCCAATATCACAGTTTAGGGCCCACCACTACCATGTTGGATCTATGCTAACATGTACCGAGGACATGTGCCACGTGTCACTCATTTTTGACCATTTTATGCCCCATAAAATGATTTTTTCACGACACATCGTCCACATGGACCATCCATGTCATCCTGCCATATCATACGATCACGTGTCATCGCCTTTGGCTGCCATGTCAGTTGCCTCTACCATTTTTCATTCACGTGGAATTTCCACATCATATTGATATCATGTTAATCACTTAAGATTAGTACTAATAACAAGCGTTAATTTAATTAATTGTGGTTAGTGCTTTGGATTAATAGAATGAGTTTTTTGAGAAAATCCTTTATTTCCCATTTTAAGATTTTTCCCAACTTGTCATGACACTGGTACTAACACACATCTTTAACTTCCCCAACATTGTGGTTCCCAATACTACCTTAATTTGGGATGGTGTGCTAATATATTCCCCAAGCTTGACATTACACATTGTCACTCCACTCTGTGTCATGTTCCCCACAGTCACTTCCCTCGGTACCATATTTCCTAGGTTCACCTTCTCTATATCACGATCCCTCAGATTATATATCCCTGCATTGCATCTCTATGATCCTCTTTTCCCTGAAATTGAATTTCCTCTGGAATTTCAATCCCAGACTAGTATCTCCTTGGGCCTCTTTTCCTCGAAACTACATTTCCTCCAACATTACATTCCCAAGCTGGTATATTTAAATTATAATTAAATAATGTTTAAACATTGATTAAACACAAACTAAGATTTGGTTAAGCACCTTAATTAAAAGTATCAATAAGTTAATCCCTACTTGTCAATTAACATATTTTACAAAGAAACACATTATCTCTAAGGCTCTACTCTACTTATATATATGTTGCATTTGCTTGCTCTACTGGTTCATTGATCGATAGAATAGATCAGGGTTTATAAAACAAAGGGTTACTTCTCCAAACCCAAAAATATATGTGTATCATGGCATAAGGGCTCAAGATCCTAAAACATCAAATTTCAATTAATTTCTATTACAAAGGGGGCAACCCCAAAATTTCAATTTATTGTGTATTGTCTAGCAAAAGGGATAGGGACACCTGACCAAAAAGCACTAGTTCAGAGACAGAGGGGTAAGGCCCTAAACATTGAATTCATACAATTTATATAACCACACAAAGAGAATTTATACCATTCAATCAAACATTCCTCTCGTAAACTAGTTAAACTCATCCAAATAAATATGATCATAATTTAAATGAGAACACACAAATTCATATTCCAATTATAATCATAATGCTGAACAACACAGTCTAAATTAAATGAGAATAATAAAAAAGTCTTGATATAAATCATAAACATAATTTTGAGTAGCTCAATCCAAATAACAATTAAAAATCATAAATATGCAAGATATCATACCGATCATAAACATATCATTGAACACATATCTAGTTATTTGTGTGTGTTAATATGGCTGATAGCTAAAGGAGGGACTTCCACTCTTCTCCACCCAACCATAGGCCATCTACACCACATCTTTCTTGCATCTGACCACCCTTGAGCCAGATTCAATATTTGAGGAATGCTTAGGGAATTCATACTGAAGGCTTTGTTGAATACTCAGAAGATGGAGTCCACTATCTAGGTGGTTTATCAACTACCCTCTAGCAGTAACCACTAGAATGACCCGGTCTTTCCTCTAAGTTAACTCCCATGCATTCACCCAAGGTTCATATGGGGTATTGTTTAGTTCAAGAGTTGGAATCCACTGTCCAGATGGTTTATCAATGGTCTTTTCATAGAAAGTATTGTAGGGGTCTACAATCCACTGTTTAGGTGGTTTATTAGCTAGTTAACAAGCACTATAGTGACCTAGAATGCCCTGTCTAGGTGGTTATCAACTATACAAAAAACATAATAGTGATTCAATCATCCACTGAGCCTTCTACTACAAAAGAATAGACAACATAGCCTAGTGACCTCACATTGTTCACATGGATTGCACCCAAATTCAGAGAAATTTAACTCTTGCACATGCTCCACATAATAGCTGAAGGCTACTCAGTCTTCCACTTCCAATACTCCACAATGTCCATGTGCTCCCATGATAAACAATGAGTTAACTCTACTTTTCTAACGAGAGAAAGGAAAATTAATCAACCAATGAAATAGAGAGATGTCCCTCTCTTCAAATATGCACTCATATATTTTTCCTAACATATTTTGTCTCTATGAGAGGTTGTAAACCTGTCTCCTTGATGTGTAAGAGGGATGGGCACCATCCTCCATTCTACCACCCCAATCACATCTCATAACTTTCCTACTAGTTAGTTGGCTTGGCCAAGTTTGCAAGTGATGACTCATTAGCTTCAATGATTAAGTTTAAGCTTGGTTCGTGGCCTATCAAGGCACACAAGCAATCTCCCTTAGCACATTGGTATCTGTAAGACCATCTCCTCCATTAATCGACGATCATGAAATTTAAATTAAATGTTTAAACTGCTTTGTATTAGCTAGTCATGGCTCCCACACTAGAATTATAGTCATATGTCTAAATTACAAAAATAGGGGTAAAAACAAGGGCTATCACATGAGTCTAGTGTTGATGTGTTTTCCAAGGATCCCTTTTCCTTTGGCTACTTCAACATTTGAATTTACTAGTTTTTATTATTTAAAAGCATTGTATTTTTGGCCAGCTATATTTTCCTGCATATGTATTTTGGAAGGAAATTCCACAACCTTTTGAAGATTCACCTATTTCCGAAAGTAGATTTGCAAGATTTACTCCAATTTGGGAAAATGTTCCTCCAAGAGAGTGGCCATCTCACTAGATGACAGAGGTGAAAAAGAGAAAATAGCCACACATCTCTTGGATAGTAGCAGTCAAAGAATAAATGATGAACATATTCTCCATCCTTATAACATAAAACACATTTGAATGGATCATATATTACTCTTTTATTGCAAATTATCTAATGTGATGGGCTTACCATATTCGTCAGTTCAACAAAAAATATTGACCTTGGTAAACCATTTTATGCCAAATTTGATTCCAAATTGGGGTTTTCTAAGGGAGAGGAATGTATATTAGCTAGTGTAGGTAACCTTCTTTTACACTAAAATTTGGTTCTCCCCCACCCCCTTTTGGTCCTTGGAATTAGGATACTATGGAGTGAATTTGTTTTAGGCTTGAAAGAAATTTAGAACCAAGGGGAGAAGTATCTCAAGAGGATCCAATAATAACCAACCTTTCCATCGACAATTGTGATTTGACCATCGTAAAATATCATGAAAATGAATTATATTATGAGTGTCCATCCAAAAACTAAGGGGAAGTAATTATCAATTATTTATTAGAGGTTTGTTTCTGTTAGGGTCTAATCCTAATCCCTTTAGTAATGTAATATCCCAAGAGGCTCTGTAAGAGTCATGATTAGTTAGTTTAATAAATAAATCATGTAAGCGTTGTAGGTGATTGACCTGCATTATATAAAAAGGGACAACAATTAGTTATAGCAAGCCATAGATAATAAATAAAGTAGCTAACTCACATTGTGCAAGGGACCATGAGTATTTAGGGTTTTGGGTCTCAGGAAACTATATATTGTCAAAGTTATTAAGGGAAGCCTTGTCTTGTCTTGTGTAATTGAACTTTTCTCCACTGGAGGTTCCCCCTCTTGTAGAGGAAAGTGAACAATACTGTTGCAGATCTTATTGAAATATTTCTGTTGTTATTATCTCATTGTGTTATTTTTTTTTGTGGTATCTCTGGCATATTTCACTCTTCTGATATTTTCTGCAGGTCAAACATACTACAAATGGTATTATAACACTTTCTTGAGCTAGTTGCACCACCAATTTTAGCAATTTTTTTTAGGCTAGAGATGTGTTCCAACATCTTTAAACTACAAAGACTTTTCATTACGTGCATCAATCTGTGGTTGGGGAAGCATACACATATGAACTACAAGTGGTGGTCACATCAGATGGAATCCCTTATAATCCCCTTTTGTACCCCTTCAAGTAGAAATACATTAGAAAACACCTGTACACGGACTACACTTCTATGTACATTTGGTATATCAAAAGCCCCCAAGGTTACCCCAAAACCAGCCTTAGATAAGCTGTCATCCGTCTTGTTGCTATAATACACCGAGAACAACACTCGGGAGATTACTTGCACATACCTAGGGTATCCGGGTAGTACGAATAAGGGCATGGTCAATCCTCCTTAGTTAGTGCTTTGAGATATTGGGCCGAGCATTATTGTTGGACCCCTGGAATATATCACGATCTGTAGCACCTGACACTCCTTATTGCCATAATTCCCTCACTTCCTGCTGATTGGCCGTCTCATTTTGCAATATCTAGAAGTTGGGGTTTTTGCTACTATAGTCTTGATCATCTGGGACAACCAAATTCATACACATTTTATAGTATCCAACAATTGGGGTTTCTGTCGCTGCAATATTGATCAGTTGGGACCACAAAATTCCTACACAGTTTGTAGTATTGATATTTTCTGATTTCGACCATTGCAATATCCTAAAATTTTGCTTGCAAGAGGCTTAGCCCGCAAGATTCAAGATAATGAGATGATCATAGTGATACTATCTGCCATTTTTCCCGCAGTCTCGATTTTTTTGGAGGCGATTTCAAGTGACCTACATCAACATACTCCTTGTCTCACACCTATTATGACCATACTAATTTGAAGTAAACCAAAATTTTGACCCAGGCAATTATATGGTTACTATGAGGGCTCAAGCCATGGAAAACCTACAATAAAAAGTGGAAGACCTTGAAACAATCCTCATCACCAAAATCGAAGGCGTAGTTCCAAAGGCCCTAGAACCCATACTATCATACATCAAGGTTAAAGGCCCTAGGGAGAAGGGGAACCAAGATGATGACAACCTGGAAAGAGAATTTAGCCACCATCGATATGGCGGGTATCATCGTTTCCACAGGGGTCACCAATATTCTAACAATAAGACACCAAGATTGAGATGCACACATTTGGTGGTTCTAATCTGATAGTGTGGGTGGCACAAATGGAACAATATTTCCAAATTAACAATATCTGGGATGATGAAACCAAGCTACATGTTGGAGCTATTTATTTGGACCAAGAACGTTGGTATTAGTGGCAATGGCATTAGAAATGTTACACATATAAGCCAACTTATAATATGTTCTCTAAATCCTTTTGTACTAGTTTTGAAAAAGACTCTCACTTTCCGGGTCGCCTCATAAAGCTCAAACAAATTCGTACAGTCCAAGACTACATCATGACATTTGAAAAACTGGTCATCTAGACCAAGGGGCTAAGGGTCACCTTCTATATGGAATGCTTCATCAATGGCCTCAAGGAATCCATCCAAGCACATGCTCAAATACATCAATCAACTATTTGGTTGGAAGTTTTCCAAAAAGCTTTAGATGCTAAAATTACTATTAATGCCCATTATAGTCATCCTTCATTCACATTAAAGGCACATCCCACCCTTGCTAGTGGCCCCACCCAAACCATTAAAGGGAAAAAGGTGTCGCTAGTGGAAATGGCCAAAAGGAGATTACAAGGACTGTATTACTATTGTGATGAAAAATATTCCCCAAGCCACAAATGAAAAGAACCAAAGTTCTTTCATATTGACGTGATTGAAATAAACCTGAAGATGAGACCCAAACTGCTGAAATGTCTAGGGAGGATGTACTATAACCCCAAGATACTACAACAAATATTACAACAACACCTGATGAACCGATTATATCACTCCATGCATTAGCAGATATTTCTTCTCCACAAACACTTAAAATCACATTAGGGGAAATTTGTGGTCTAAAATGGGCCTCCTAAGAAAAATGTACAACCAAAATAAACTTTATAAGAACCAATAGGATTCAAGATAATGATGTCTACCACAGGGAATGATTCACCATTTTTGGAGTAAAAAAGTAAAAGGTTAAAACATAATAAAATAATAAAACTATTTTTTTTTTAACTCGTATTTTCAACTTATCTCCCTAAGTTTTTTACTCAAATTTTGAGCGGGAGTGCTCGTTGGATGAAAAATTTAGTTCCTCATCCAATGAGTACCCATGTTGTATACTTTTGATGGATCATGCTAGGCAAAATATGAGAAATACATGAAAAAAGCGTGATTGCAATCACATTTTTCATGTATTTCTTATTTTCCGTGTAGCAGGATCCATCAAAAGTATGAAACATGGGTACTCCTTGGATGAGGAATCAAATTATGCATCCAAAAAGTGTTTTCGCTCAAAATTTGAGTAAACCCATAGGGACTTAAGTTGAAAATATTAATTGAAAAAACAATTTTTTACTTTTTCCCTCTAAAATTTGATGATGTAATCTAATGTTATTTTATTATTGCCACTATTATTTTATAATTTCCTTAGAGGCCCATTTTATACCTCAAAATTCCCTGATGGAGGCTTTAGTAAGCATCGACTAGTGGTGGTATTAATTGACAGGGTAAACACACACAATTTTGTCCATAAAAGGGTTGCATAGGTCGTGTGTTGTTTTCTGCTGGCAATATCCAATTTTCAAGTCTTGATTGCTGATAGGGGGACCATTAAATGTGAAGTACGTTGTGATATCATAAAGCTCCATATGGGGTCTTATCACCTTAAAACACACATGTTTTCCATTGAAATGGGAGGCTATGACATTTTCCTCGGAGCTGATTGAATTTGAACACTTGGCCTCATTATCATGGACTTACAAGAGCTATATATGAGCTTCAAACATAATGGACACACTCATATGATCCATGGTCTCCAAGCATATGCTCCTAACATTAGAAACTCACATAGAATGTAGAATATTTTAAAAAAGGGACACCATGGGGAAGTTTCTCAATTCAATGCTGCAATCTAGGCCATTGAATCAAGCCTTGCCAACATTCATTCATATTTTAAAAAGGTGTTGAGTCACCATCAACAAGTCTTTCAAAAACCCAAGGAAATACCCCCTTATTTAGGTGAGCATGATCATAACACCCCCTTTATTCTGAGTATCCAACCACCCAATGTTCACCCCTATCAGTATCAATTCACACCAAAGAAATAGATTGAAAATATTATTAAGGAGCTACTAGAAGAAGGTGTGATTCTTCCCAACACAAGCCCTTATTCATCCCTTGTAGTCATGGTCTTAAAGAAATATGGGGAGTGGTGCATGTGTCCTGAATTCAAGGCCCTCAACAAGCTCAGGATCAAGGATAAGTTTCCTATTCCAATAGTTGATGATCTCCTTGATGAACTCCATGGCGCCCAATTCTTTACAAAGTTGGATCTTGATTTGGGCTATCAACAAACTAGAATGAAAGTACCAAACATTCCCAAGAAAACTTTCAAAACCCATGAAGGTCACTATGAATATTTTATTATGCCCTTTGGTCTTTGTAATGCCCCATCTACCTTTCAAAGTATCATGAATCGCCTTCTCAATCCATATCTCATAAAGTCCGTCATGGTATTTTTTGATGATATACTCATCTACAACAAAACACGAGAAATAGATCTTCAACATGTTGACCAGGTATTGCAAATTTTGAAGAATAATAAATTATTTATTAAATATTCCAAGCGTTATTTTGAAATGTAAGGGGTGGAGTACTTGGGACACATTGTGGGCTGGAAAGGAGTGCGGTGGATTCAAAAAATATTTAGGCAATGCAATATTTTCCAGAACCTTGGACCTTGAAAATTCTAAGGGGATTTTTGGGTCTCACAGGATACTATTGCAATTTTTTCGAAAATTATGGATTCATTTCCACACCCTTGACGAATATTCTCAACAAAAACTAATTCCTCTAGACATAAGCATCTCAACAGGCCTTCTTGGATCTCAAACAGGTTATGCATTCCACCTTGGTTTTGGCCCTCCTGAATGTTACAAAACCCTTTATGATAGAATGTGATGCCTCAAGGACTAGTATCGGAGAAGTGTTAATGCAATAAGGTCGACCAATAGCCTTCACAAGCCATCAATTAAGTGGCAAGAATTTGGGTCAACCTACTTAGAAGAAAGAAATGATGGACATCCTACATGCAATAGACACTTGGAGACCATACTTTCTCGAACAATGTTTCCAAATCCAAACTGACCATCATAGTATGAAGTATTTTTTGGAGAAATACTTATCCTCTTTGTAACAAAATAACTGTCTTACCAAAATGTTGGGAAATGACTATGAGATAGTGTATAAGAAGGGTTGAGACAATTTTATGGCCAATTATTTGTCACAACAATTTGAGGAGGATGACACCCTCTTATCCTCATCCTTTCCATACCATCCTAAATCAATGAGGGAATTGTTTTCCCATCCATCTCTTTCCCAACTAATCCAAAGGTTACAAGCGGATCCTAATCCCCTAGTGGGTTACACTTGGCAGGAAGATATTCTTCGATATAAGGATAGTGTGATTCTCTCCCCTAACTGCACTCTCAAACCACACATCCTAGCAGAGTTACACTCCTTACCCATCGTAGGAAATTCAAGATTTCAGAAGACTTATGCTTGGGCACACCACTCCTTATTTTGGGAAGGGATGAAACAAGATATTCCTACATTTGTAATTGAATGTGATGTTTTCCAACACAACAAAGGGGAGACAATGAATATATTAGGAACCTTATGACCTTTTCCATTACCTATTCCTATATGGATATATGTCTCCATGGATTTCATTATAGGTCTCTCTAAATCAGGCAAAAAATGAGTCGTCATGGTGATCGTGGATCGACTCTCCAAATATGCTCATTTTTGTGCCTTACCACACCTGTTCACTCCAACTTCGGTGGCTCAAATATTTATGGATCAAATTTTCAAACTACATGGTATGCCTACTTCTCGTGTCTGATCACGACCCCACCTTCACTAACAATTTTTTGCAAGAGCTGTTCAAGCTACATGGCCCGCAACTTCAAATGAGTAAAACATATTACCCCCAGATAAATTGTCAAACCAAAGTGGTAAACAAATATTTGGAGACCTACTCTATGATGCTTTTCTTCATACAGACAATGTCAATGGGTGCAATGGTTACCTTTAGCAAAATTGTGGTATAGTACTAATTATCATGAAGCAATCGAGATGACGCTGTATGAGGTGGTGTATGGCCAAATACCACCTTCACAAACTTATTATCTTCCAAGATAGTGTAGGAAGTTGAAAAGATGATTTATAACAAAGCCGCCACTCTCGCTCTTCTGAATGATTTTCTCCATCAAGTGTAAAACCGGATGAAACAACAGGGTAACCAACATCGCCTAGAAAGGTCTTTTCAAGTGGGTGGCCAAGTGTATCTTCAACTCCAACATTATAAGCAGACATCTCTCAAAGAAAAGGGTTTCCAAAAATTAGCTCAAAAATTTTATGGTCCTTATCAAGTCATTCAACATATTGTTTGGTTGCTTACAAACTAGCCTTGCTTTCCACTTCAAAAATCCATCCCGTCTTCCATGTCTCTTGCCTCAGGAAAGTCATGTGGCACAATTGCAAGGTATATACCATACTGCCTGAATTGGATGAAGAAGTTTCTAATTTTGGCTCCAACTGGAATAGGTCATGGATTCATGAGAACGACATGTTCATGATCGCACTATCAAGGAAGTCCTCATTTAGTGGAAAGACACTTTTGCAAAAGATGTGACATGGGAACTAGCAACTATTCTCTAGAAATTTCCACAGCTCTCTTGAGAACAAGGTTGCTTCTAAAGGGGGAGGGCTTGTTAGGGTCTGACCCTAAACCCTATATTAATGTAATAAGCCTAAGATGTCCCGTAAGTGTCATGATTAGTTAGTTTAATAAATAAAACTCATAAGTGTTGTAAGTGTTTGGCCCACATTATAAAAAAAGGGAACACAATTAGTTATAATGGGCCATAGCTAATAAATAAAGTGGTTAACCCACATCGTGCAAGGGACCACAAGTAGTTAGAATTTTGGGTCTCAGGAAACTATATATTGTTGAAGATAATAAGATAAGTCTTGTCTTGTGTTGTGTAATTGAGCTTTGCTCTAATAGAGGTTTCCACCTTAAAGAGGAGGGTGAAAAATATTGCTGCAAATATTAATAAAATATCTCCATTGTTACCATCTCATTGTGTTATTTTTTGATGTATCTTTAGCATATTTCACACTTCTGATATTTTCTACAAGTCAAGCATACCACAGTTTCCCCATAATTCTTTTGTTCTAGATTTAGATTTATTTTCCATTACTTGAGATTCATGTGCATTTGGAGCAAATTATTTGTGCAACCTCTCTTATAATCTCTAAATATGAGAGCCTATTTGGTTCTCCTCCATTATGTCAATATATCTCTTCCTACACCCTTCTAAACATCTTTTCCAAATAATTTTTTTCCATCTATTGACATTGCCTATAATTAATCTCCGTAGAAGCTTGGCTCCCATGGAAAGGTTCATAAGGGTAGGGTATTTAATTACTGAATCCCATTTGTCTTTCAAGTCCCTTATGTTTTTGCAACTGACCAATTGAACTTCATGGTATTTATTTCCTCCTTGCCACATGAATTTCCTGATCTTCCTACCAATCTTCTACATGATGCCAACGAAGAATATCAAAATTGAACATTGATATATGGGAAGTGTTCACAGGATTGATATTATAGAGTCACTCTATCAATCAGGTTTAATCATTGTGAACTCCATTAATTGAGATTTACTTTGATCTTCTTCACTACACCTAGCCATGAGTGAGGATATATATATATATATATTCGTAAGTATTTAAAAGTAGATAAATTTATTTGAGAAAGGAAATTGTGAATTATATCGAGGGAGCACATCACCTAAGAACTAGTGTTATAACACAAATTTTGATTGTTGATATTCTCTGCTAAGTCATGGTCAAGGAGGGGAGAGAGCCGGAACGCGAAGCGAAGGAGACGCCATTGTAGCCAACCAGGTGAGTTCTTTTCCACAAGCTACCAATCACAGACAGCCATGGGGTTCTCTAGATGGTCCCGCAGCCTCGGGTAAGCTTTCCTTACCATCCCTTTGTCGCATTCGTGGTATGGCAATGTGCCTTTCCGCTAGCCTTCATGCATTGCATGCTTTTGTTTCGTCGCCACGTCTCAAGCTCATAAGCTTCAAGACTATCCTCCTTATATTCTGGCCTTCCCATCTGGTTACAGTTTCTTTTGCACCGCCCCCTGCGCCCGGGCGCAGGGTACCAACTATCTCTGCAATCTATCCCGCTAGTGCCTCCTGAGTTTCCTCACGTTTTTTCTCTGGGCTTTGTTTTTATCTCTGTTGGTGGTTGACTTTCTTTCGGCGTGCTGGCGCTCTCTCCGGTTTCAGGTGAGGTCACGGCTTTTTCACTTAGTTATATAGTTTTTATGGTTCTGTTATAAGAGACTTGCAATCTGGGATGTTAATGGATTTGTTTTAAGAAACATAAAATCGGTATTTATTTATCTATCTAGCTTCATGATTTTTTATCAAATGCTCAACAAGTTTTAGTTTTATATGGACAATGGTCTTCCATATCTCTCAGGGTCATCCTCCACGGGAAAACTTATCTCTGAATGGTTAATCTTTATCATTGTGGTCTTTAGATTTCTGAACTTTCTGTTTATTGTCTTTACGGCTCTCCTCCTAGCATATATGGTTGGGAGACACATGCTGGGCTAGAAGTAACTCTATGTTTCTTCACAAGAGGGTGGCTAGAGGATGGACTGAGAATCCGTTCTTGGTTTTTTATGCTTCCCAGTGTTTTTGTTCTAACGTTTTGCATCATCATCTCTGGAAATATGTGCTATTCTCTTTTTAGGAATTTAAAGTCTCGCTTTTTTATCTACAGTCCCTGCTTGGACATTTGACTCAAAATTGGATATTGGTGGTGTATCTTTCGCATATACTGCTGCTATTTTGACTGCCACCCCCATCCCTCGGCATAGTTTGTGTTATAGGCTGGGTGTCCATCACTCTTTTCCTCTGGTTCTCCCTTCCGATATCCTCAGTTTATTTATTTTTATTTTATTTATTTATTTATTTATTTTTATTTTTTATTTATTATTTATATATTTATTATATATATATATATAATATATATATATTTTTTTTTTTTTTTTTTAATTTTTTTTTTTTTTTTTTAATTTTATTATTATTATTTATTTTTTTATTTTCTGGTATCTCTCTCGGATTTTCATTTTTGAATTTCCCCGGCGATCTCAATCATTAAATTCATCTGGGTATCTTTCAAGCTTGACAGCGTCAGCTTTCGATCCAAAGTCAATTTGACAGCTGCTCACTTCATGTGATCGGCTTTTTTGGGCCATCTCTACAGTACCTTGGTGTCCTTTTTTTATCCTCCTTTCCCCGAGGATTATAGTAGTTTTTTCTGAACCTTCTCTGATTGTATCTATGTCTCTGATGACATATCTTTTTTAGTTTCCTTTTGTGTACCATCCCTCTCTCTTCTGTCAGTGCCGACCTTCCATCCAGGTATTTTATGACTGTCAAATTCTTCTTTGGGATTTGGTTTTCACGATCATCGATCTTGACCATTCTAGAGCCTTCGTTCATCATCATCATCCATCATGTCGGATGGAGATGACTCATCATCCACCCAGGCTCTCATAAATGCCACTATAGAAGCAGAAAGGGCTCATGGAGCCCCTATCAGCTGGCATGCCACCGTGGAGGACATGTTATTATCTTGTAATGCCACTCAGTCTCCTATCGTGGATGGGGTCAGACCCCATTTGTCGCCAGGAGGACCACACAGTTGTAAAGAAGACCTTCCAGCACATGATAAGCCTTTCAACAAACACAACCATCCCATTAAAACATGCCCACCTCCGAAGGCGGTCTCTGTCACTAGTGTCTTTCTTGCGGAAAGAATAGACAGTTTGCAAAAGTTAGCTCTAGTCGGGAAGTGGCATTTCCCTCATATGAAGGAGACGGAAATGAGGAATTGGTTGGCGAATAAGTGGCATCCTGTAATAGGCTACACCCCTATTATTTCACGCCTTATGAAGGACTGGTTCTCATTTCATTTCCTCAAAGTGTCGGATCTGGAGACCATTCTATGCAAGCCATGGGTAGCAGGCAGAAGTTTCCTATCTTTGTCTAAGTGGTATATGGGTTTCGATCCTATAAAAAACACTCCATCTAATTGTATGATCTGGGTTAAGCTGCCAAATTTGCCCCTGGAATTATGGTCATCAGAGACCCTCTCAGAAATTGGAAATTCGATCGAGAAGTTCATTTATGTTGATCCATGGTGCAGGGGTGAGCGGGATAAGAGGATTGCATGGGTCCTCATAGAGAAACCTTTCAAAGGTGCTTACCCTGAATACATCGACATCTCTTGGGACGGTATGCAAATTAGGCAGAGGTTAGATTTTTGGGGCATCCCCTTTCGATGCTCACGTTGCCATAGAACGGGGCATCTCATTAAGAATTGCAAACTCCACATCAAACGAAGGCCTAAGAAGTATCCTTTCATAAAGGACTGGAATCAGGGGTCGAATTCTCTCTCCGAGGATTTTGGCATTCAAGACTGCCACCCCTTTTATCAAGTCGAGGATCCCTCCAGAGCTAATGCATCTCCTCATGTATCTCCCAACCATCCTAATGAAGTGGTTTACGTTTCTCCTATCCCTGAACCCTTCGTGGAGAATTCTGTCCCCTCTCCTCCTGTCATGAATCTAAGGGATTTCGCGGTCGGATCTCACACTATTCAGATTTCATCATCCCCTTCTTCCCCTGCTCGCTCCCTGCCTCTTCTCTCGAAAGGGCCCTCAAAAGGTAAAGAACCGGCTCTTGCGCCAACCCCTTTCAACTCTCCATCTGAGTCGCCTATAAATAATCTCGAAAGTGATATTGACCTTTTCATTCAAAGGAACCCTATAGAGTTTGAACCTCTCACCATTCACAAACCATCCCGTCCCCTCCACCTCTCTATCAGTCCAAATTCTGCCAAGAACATTACTGTCAGGAAGAAAAAAAAGGGTGACAACCGTCACTTCATGGGTAGATCGATTGCCACTAATTTTGGTATTACTAATCTATCACTTGTGGAAGTGTCTATTTTGGACTCTGCTGTTCCACAACCTCTTAGAGCGAGCATGGCTGGAGAGTCTTCAAGATGACCTTTCTAATCTCGATGAACATCAAGGGTTTGGGCGCTCCCCAAAAATTCCTAGCGCTTAATTTTTTTTTCTTACAGGCCCGTCCAAAAATTGTTTTTATTCAAGAAACTATGCGTTCCAGCAGGGTGTCTATAACTTTATTTAGGAAAATGTTTCCTTCATGGTTTATGGTCGCTATTGAGGCGAATGGTTTATCAGGTGGTTTAGCAGTCCTTTGGGATCCTGTATGGATAAAAGCAAAAGCTTTCAAATGTTGTGCCGTGATTATGATTTCGGCGTTGGTCAGAGGTCATGCTTTCATGTTAAATCTTCTAAATGTATATGCCCCATGTAGGAACAGATCTCCCTTTTGGGAGAGGTTGTTTGCTTTAGAAATTCTAGACATTGATTCTCTGCTGATAGCTGGAGACCTCAATGTGACTCTCAGTCCTGATGAGTGTCGGGGAAATTGTAGGAAGAGAGACTTTCTGTCCGACAAGCTCAGAATGGGATTTCTCAGCAAGAACTTAGTGGATGTAAAACTTGATCAAATGAAGCCTACATGGGAAAATGGTAGAACGGGGCAGGCTTATATTGCAAAAAGGATTGATCGCTTTTTTATAAAATCCAGTGTGATTGAAAAATGGGGCATGTCATTCTCTTCCATTGCAAACGAGTTCTCCTCCGACCACAGGCCCATCGTTCTCGAATGGAGAGAATTTCAATATAGAAGGGAATATTATTTTAAATTCAACAGTATCTTTTTGGAGGACAAATCCTTCAATGATGTAATAAAAAACAAATGGATGGAAATGAAGGGATCGGCTTTGGCGCTTTTCGCTACCTTTCGAGAAAAGATCCATAGTCTTAAAAAGACAGCAAAAGAATGGCAATTTCAAAAAATTAAGCAGGATAAAGAAGAGCTCTTAAACATCCAAAAGGAACTGGATGCCATCATATCTTCCACCTTTCATAGTCTGTCTTTCGAAAAAAAGAACCTCATTAGGGTCCTGGAAAAAGGGAAGCATATGCTCCTCCTCAAGAAGAAGCATCTTGGAGGCAAGCAGAGCGCTGTGGCTTAAGGAAGGGGATCGTAACACTAAATTTTTTCACAACTTCGCTAACGCCAGAAGGAGGAGAAATTCGATATGGAAGATTGAGGATGGTAACGGTGGCTTTCTCTTTTCCCAGGAGGATATCTCAAACGAAGCCGCTCAGTTTTTTAAGAAGCAGTACAAAAGGAATCAAAGTAATGCAGGTGATATGTTATGGGCTGCAGATTTAATGCCTGAAATGTTTGATGAGCTCGCATATGAAAATTTTATCAAACCAATCACAGAAGAAGAGCTCCTTGCCGCCATTAAATCCTTTAAAAAGGACAAGAGCCCTGGCCCCGATGGCTGGCCCATCGAATTTTTTTTGCATTTCTATGATATGTTCAAACAAGACCTGTTGAGAATGGTGGAGGCTTCGCGCATGTCGGGAAATATTCACTCTGCTTTATCTTCCACTTTTATCGCTCTAATTCTAAAAAAGCAAAACTCTGTATCTTTTCAGGATTACAGGCCAATCGCTCTTTGTAATTCTCTGTTCAAAATTATCACCAAAGTCATTGCGGAAAGGATGAAGCCTGTGTTTAACCTCTTCATTACCAAAGATCAACATGCCTTTTTAAAAGATCGGAATATATGGTATGCTGTAGCTCTGACTCAGGAAAGTCTCTTCTCTCTTCGATCAAACAACATCAAGGCGGCCATTTTAAAGATTGACTTGAAAAAAGCCTATGACTATGTGGACTGGGGTCTTCTCAGAATCTTGCTGGCAAAAATTGGGTTAAGATCGAAAGGTATTGAATGGATCATGGCGTGCGTTGAAAATGTAAATTTCTCGGTTATCATCAATGACATTCCATCCCCTTTTTTCAAAGCTGAGAGGGGTCTCCGTCAGGGCTATCCCCTCTCTCCACTTCTCTTCATTCTGGTTATGAACTCATTAAGCTTACATCTCAACAAGGCAGCTTCTAAGCTAAGATTTAGGCCGATCAAGATCTGCAAGGACTTTTTCTTATCCCACAATCTCTTTGTGGATGATATTCTCATCTTTGCTATGCTCTGCAAAGCCTCGTGGCTATGTCTTTACAACATCCTAAATAAGTTTCATTCTGCTTCAGGTATCTGTATAAATAAGGATAAGTTTAAATTATATCATAACGAGACTGATACGAAGCTTGTCATATGGATTGTCTCTCTGATAGGCATTGAAGCTGTGTCGATTGGAAATGGAATTAAATACCTGGGGTTCTCCCTAAAGCCAAAAGGAAACAAAAAAGGGGACTGGTCTTGGCTCCTGGACCGTTTTTACAAAAGAATCTTCGGGTGGGAATTGAGGCTTCTCTCCTTGGAGGGTCGATTTATATTAGTACAGGCAGTTTTATCTCAGCTGGCGATCTACTTGGCGCATCTCTTTTTTCTCCCTGCTTCTATTATAAAAAAAATGAGCACATTAGCAGCAAATTTTCTTTGGGGAGGGAAATCCTACCAATCTAAATTTCACCTGGTAAAGATGAATTCAATAACAAAGTCGAGAAAATCAGGGGGTTGGGGATTGTTGGACATGCGGACTTTTGGAAATGCGCTCCTTTGCAAATCTCTCCTCAGGGGTATTTATGGCAATGGACCATGGAGCATGTTTATCAACAGAAAATACTTAAAAGGTAAAAGTATTGAATTCTGGTATAAAAGGAACTCCCTGGGGATCAAAAGAGGATCCGCCATCTGGCTCAGTCTTCGTAAAAACCAGTCTTTTATTATGGAAAACTTTCGATGGAAGATCTTTTCAGGATCAAGTATTCTCATTGGCTTTGATTTCATCAAAGATGGTATGACATCTCCTCTGCCACCAGCTTTGATTTCTTTCTTTCACTCAAGAGGCATCTTCACATGGGATAAATTGATAAAATGTTGGTCTCATACATCTCTGGTTTGGAAGGATGAAGTGGATCTAATTTTGCCTCCTCACATTCGGTCGTTTTGGAGTTCTGTTCAGCTTGAATTACAAGGATTGGCTATTCGACGCTCGGGGTCAAAGGTTGTTCTTGCCTGGAATCTGCCACGTGCTCCTTCTCCTATTCGTGTAAAGGATTTATATGCTGCCCTTTCATTAGGGACCGAGATCTTAAACCATCAGATTTTCCCTTACTCACTATGGAAAGTATCTTGTCCTCTCAAGATGATCCTCTTTTCGTGGCTCCTTTTTCGGAACAGAAATCTCACATGGGAGGTGCTTCAGAAGAAGGGCTGGTAGGGTCCGGGTCGTTGCACTTTGTGCCAGAATGCTGAAGAGTCAAATTTCCATATGTTCTTTCAATGTCCTGCTTCACAACAAATCTGGCATGAACTTTCTACTTCCTTGGCTTTTCCTCACATTGGTTTTTCCTTTGTACAGGACAGTTTTTTTTGGTGGAGTGAACTGTCAGCACCTCAGCGCTCTATGTTCACTATGGTCTGTTGGTCCATATGGAAGTGGAGGAATGAATCCATCTTCAATTGCTCCAGGAGGCCAATGTCTTCTCTTTTGCTCGGCATCAAGGCTTACCTTGATTTTATGGGCTGAACAGGCTTCCCTTATCAGCATCACGCTCTATTTTTTGGGACTTTTTTGATTATCCTTACATATTGTAATGTTTCTGCACTTTTTTGCAATTATGGATCTGTCGTACAACATGCAATGATCTGGCTTTAATATGTTCCCCACAGTATTGAATCCTACTTGGATTTTGTGGCACTTTGGTTCTATACAATCATAGACCTCTATATGTAAATTTATATTTCTTCAATATAAAAAATATGGTTTTTCTTCTGAAAAAAAAAAAGTCATGGTCAAGGAGTTACAATCCATGAGTTTTGCAATGATTATTATTTATTCTCCACCCCTTAGTAATGTGTCATCTATAAATTTGAAGTGATTCAATCTTTTGAGCCTACTAACAATTTTGATGCTTGGGAGGTTCCCTACAATCCTCTTCACCTAAATGTTTTTGCTAAGAGAATCAACCATGATGAAATATAGTAGTGGGGATAGCGGGAACTCCTACCTCAATCCATGGTTTCTTATAAAAAATGAGGCTAGCTTGTTAGGTAAACTTGATTCCGGGAAGAGTCAAAATTGACCGGGGCATTAGATGGATTTTTACCCCATGGTTTTTTCGTTGCTCGAGGTAATTTTCTTGTGCAATTCATGTGATTCAAGCCTTTAAAAGGCTTGTAAGAATTCATTATAATAGTTCTAGGGATGTTAGAAGTGAAGGCTTACTTTGATGACTTGGCCAAGGGATCTAATGGAATTCATTAGGTTGGGTTTTTCCCAGAGTAAATGTTTATGTTTTTTTGCTGGTTGTAATGCTTTTAGCCTCGATAATTATTTCTCTTCGGGTGATTTCAACATCTGGTATCAAAATTAGGTTATTAGTTCAAAGGTATGCCTCTGTTGGCAAAGGATATATCACAAGGTTCACCAAATTTGAAGCTCGAGGTTCAAAATTTAGCGAACCTCAAAAAATTTGTTTAAGGTCATTTTAGTTCATTCAGGTTCATATTTACTAAATTGTTGCATTTTCTAAATTTCACTTCCATGGTTTGAAATGCCGCATATTAACAATGGAACCATGTAAATAAAAAAATTCCAACCCATCAATCCGTCAATTGACTGAGCCAATATTTAAATTTACTTTTAATATATGTTTCAATCATTGCAAAAGGCGACATTGAGCATTGTGTAAAAGCCAACTAATTTGTTTCTTGTCGTGTTGTCAGAACCACTTTCATATATTAGACCAGTGCTCTGTATTTGCATACACAGTGCCTGAATATTCCTCCAACAGTGCCATGGTACGAGCCCTTTGTTTTCAAATATCGGGCTCAAAGTCAAAGTGTGAATAAGCATTCCCTTTGTTGGAAAGACATATCAGTGTAATGTTTTACTATACACATGCACAAATCTTCTAAATTTTTAACACATTAACTTATGGTCTTGTTGCTATTGGAAACCATATAATTAAATATATATCATATATTAATATATAAAGTTACAAATTTATAATATGAATTTTAATATTGTTTTATAAATATAATAATATAATATGTAAGAATTTTTATACAGTTAAAAAATTTGAATTAGAAAATTTATAAATTAATTTACTTAAAAATGATATACACTGAACTAATATATTATTTTTTAGATATAATAAAACACACACACATCCAGTATAATCGTGTAAATCGACTTTTATGTGACCATAACATCTGCAAGGTTTGAGGAGCTGTGCATTGACTTATTCAGGAAATGCATGGAGTTGATGGAGAAATGCCTAGGCATGCCAAGATGGACAAAAAACCAGATCAAGGAAGTCAATGTAGTGGGAGGCTCGAATCATGGTGATTAGATTGAATTCATGCCTGGATGTGGCCGTTATGCTTTGATTAACTATAATTCCCCACTATGTCTATGTCATTGCATGTGACCGAATTGAGTGTCTATGTTGAAAATATCAACAAGAAATGATAAATATAGAAATGCTAAAAATAACATTGCTATAAATAGCACTTCAGGATATATTCCAACTCTGTTGGAAATAGAAAAAAATAGAAATGATAAAAATATCATTGCTATAAATAGCATTTTGGGATAGATTCCAATTTTAATTAGTCTCTAAATTAAAATTGTGAATTAAATTCGAATTTGGTCTCACCAGTGATTTGAAAAATAATTAATTAATTCATCTTGAGTTAATTAGTTGGAGAAAACCAAACATGAAGTCTATGTGAAGACATACAAGAATTATCCCTTTGATTGAGGAAGTTATCCCTTAATTAAGGAGATAAGGATGAGTTGTAATTAGTTAGCTCAGTTAACCGAGTTAAGTCTAGTTAAATTAGTTCCAAACAATTGGAAGAACTAATTGTGAGCTCAGTCAGTTAATGCATGCATGCATGCAACTAGTGTTCTCGATATAACAAAGTATTCTCTCATAAATAAGTCATGCATGTCAGTTTAGAGAAAGACCCAGTTGAGATTAAAGGAAGGGACAATGTACTATTAGTTGGAGGAATTTTCCTATAAAGGAAACTCATCCATGTAGAGGGAATTATCTCCTTCAGGATTATGCAGTTATTTCAGAGGTTAGTGAGCAGTGTGTGAGGTAATTACACACATGTGGCAGCTTAAGAACCCAGGAGAAATTGCGCAAGGAAATAAGAGGCTTGGAGGGCATAGGAGAAAGTTTGTGAGAAGCCTTTGACTGTCTATGAGCAACAGTGAGGGATTGTACTGAGAGCTGGATAGCTTGAGAGCTAAAGCTTTGTGTAATCCTGAGATATTTCCACTTGTATGATAATACAGAGATTGGGGTTTTAGGCTAAGACTTTCCCCAAGATTATTCTTATGTGCTCATGTGTGATTGCTTTCTCATTCTCAGTTATATGTGTTCTTATTGATCTTTCTCATATTCGATTAAGCTTCCGCAAAGTTTGTTGTAGAAGTAGATCTTCTATTTTTCTTTAGTATATTGCATTATTTGTTGATCTACAATGGGAAATTCTACATGGTATCGGAACAAAGGTGATCAAAGGAGAGAACTGTATATATGAAGGGAGAAGTTCAAAGTTTGAGGTTCCTAAATATAGAAATCGAGTTCTTATCACATATCAATTTCACCAATGGCATTCAACGGTTTAAGGCTCGAGTATGCCCTTGATGGCAGCTCAAATAATATAGCCTGGAAGGATCACATGGAAGCAGTATTAGAGGATAATGGTCTAAAGGACTTCATTGATCAAGAAGTCCCCAGGCCAACAACGGCTAATGCTACAGAATTGGCAGAATGGAAGAAATGCGTGGTTAGAGCAAGGAGAATCCTTCTGGAGGGAGTTCGAGACCACATAGTCTTGAGTCTCCATGGGAAGGAGACACCATTTTCGATGTGGAAAACATTGAAAGACCTATATCAGAACAAAAACGATTAGAGGAAGCTGGCGCTGAGAGACAAGCTTTGAAAAATCAAGTGTGAAAAGGGCAACACGATCTCTACATATCTAAACAAGCTCACCACCTGCAGGGATGAGCTTGGAAGTGTAGGGATCATGATAGCTGATGATGACATGGTGAGTATTTCTCTCCTCAGTCTTCCTAAGAGCTGGCATAGCTACCAAGACTCGGTAAATGGAAGAGAAAAACTGCAAGATTGGGAACAAATTTGGTCAAATATGATGCATGAGGAGATAAGAAGAAGCACCAGAGATGGTTCTTCATCCAAGGAGGATGAATAAAATTGCGCCTTAGCGAGTAAGGCAAAGAAAGTGAAGGAGAAGGATTCTCATCCCAAATCGATTACTTCCCATGGTGGGAAGAATTTTGACAAATTGAAAGTGTGATGCTTTCATTGTCATGAGGTGGGCCATTTTGCTACAAATTTTCCACTGAAGAAATCCAAGATGGGATCCAAGGAAGGATTTGAAGGTGAGGCATTGGCCTCACAGTTTGAGTTTGATTTCACCCTCTTCGCATGCATGGTTTCATCCATGGTGGGATGTGGTTGGTTTCTTGACAGTGGAGCTTCTTTCCATATGACTGACGACAAAAGTTTGTTCAATACCTTGGAGGAGAAAGATTTCCAGATAGTCATAGCGATGGATAATGATGAAAAGTATAGTGTCTCAGGTGTAGGCACGGTTGTTTTTCAAAGGGAAAATGGAGCTCGGATTACCTTGACTGATGTCAATTATGTACTAGGACTGAGGAAAAATTTGGTGTTGATCGCAATGTTGGAAGACAAAGGATATGATGTAGTCTTTAGTAAGGGAAAGGTTTTCCTTCGACACATCACCAAGAGATAGGTGAAGCAGATCGGTTCACGAGTCAAGAACCTGTATGCTTTTGAGGTTGAGAGGGAGAGTACATTACCTCTCAACATGCAACCACAGGAGAAACCTTAGACAATTGTGGAGGAGCCACGATCGGTGAAGCAACTTCAAGAGGTTGTGGAGTAGCCACAATTGGGGAAGTCGAGAGGAGACCGAGTGGAGGCATCCACTCATGTAGAGACCTCCAGTAGGGGGAAATTTCGAGCCAAGTGGGCAGAGGGATCACATGCAGCCATACCTCCAGGTGTGAGGTGGGACGATGTGAAGTGATAGTCCCAAGAAGGCTGAAATAAGGGTAAGATCCTTGTGGTACCCAACCTCTTTGATTAGACCTTGCTTTGGGAGCCTCAACGAGGAGTAACAAGACTGGCCAAGTGGGTAGAGACAGATGCGGATGGAGCGACAGAGAGAGCTACAATGTAGGAGTCCCAAGACAACGCTGAGCTAGCAGGCTGCAACAATGCAAGAGGCACAGGAGTGTTGCACTAGTGCAGGATGGCAAAGAGAGGTGTGCAATGGTGCGAGATGCATGGAGTTGTTGCAACAGCGCAGAGGTCAGAGAGGGAGCACTTGTTAGTGATAGAGGAAGCTTCAACATCAGAGTGTGTTTCTAGCCCAACATGGATGTTAGTTGGGAGATCAGTTACTTACTTCTCAATAACTAAGTTGCAGTGTAGCAGTGGGCAGCACGATGCAACGTGATGAGAGGAGGTGCAGTGCAGATGCAGTGCTAGGAGATAGGACCAGTAGCAGCACGGATGCAACATGAGGAATTAGTGTGATTGATGTAGTCAGAGATCAAAGTGATAGAGGTTAGAGTAGTTAGATACTGAAGAGCATAGAGGTGTAGAGTTTTTAGTCGACATAGGCAATAACAGTCAGACTCTTTGATGACAGAGGCATCATTCTAATTTAGGTTGGATATTTTTTGTGTTCCTAGAGTTGCTGGAGCAACAACACTTGAGAGAAGTGTTGCATGCAGAACACCAAAGGTTCAGGATCAGGTTCGAGTTGAATGCATTTCTTGTTGAGAGGGAGTGTTGAAAATAGCAACAAGAAATGCTAAAAATAACATTGCTAAAAATAACACTTCAGGATATAATCCACCTCTGTTGGAAATAACACAAAATAGAAATGCTAAAAATAGCATTTCGGGATAGATTCCAATTTTAATTAGTCCCTAAATTAAAATTGTGAATTAAAATTCGAATTTGGTCTTAGCAGCTGTTTGAAAAATAATTAATTAATTCATCTCGAGTTAATTAGTTGGATAAAATCAAACATGAAGTCTATGTGATGACATGCAACAATTATCCCTTTGATTGAGGAAGTTATCCCTTAATTAAGGAGATAAGGGTGAGTTTTATTTGAGTTGTAATTAGTTAGCTCAGTTAACTGAGTTAAGTCAAGTTAAATTAGTTCCAAACAGTTGGAGGAACTAATTGTGAGTTTAGTTAGTTAATGCATGCATGCATGCAACTAGTGTTCTCCAGATAACTGAATATTCTCTCATAAATAACTCATGCATGTCAGTTTAGAGAAATACCCAATTGAGATTAAAGGAATGGAAAATGTACTATCAGTTGGAGGAATTTTCCTATAAAGGAAACTCATCCATGCAGAAGGAATTATCTCCTTCAGGATTGCGCAGTTATTTCAGAGGTTAGTGAGCAGTGTGTGAGGTAATTACACACAGGTGGCAGCTTGAGAACCCATGAGAAACTGCACAAGGAAATAGGAGGCTTGGAGGGCAGAGGAGAAGGTTTGTGAGAAGCCTTTGACTGTCTATGAGCAGCAGTGAGGGATTCTACTGAGAGCTGGATAGCTTGAGAGCTAAAGCTTTGTGTAATCCTGAGATATTTCCACTTGTATGATAATACAGAGATTGGGGTTTTAGGCTGAGGCTTTCCCCAGGATTATTCTTCTGTGTTCATGTGTGATTTCTTTCTCATTCTCAGTTATATGTGTTCTTATTGAACTTGCTCATATTTAATTAAGATTCTGCAAAGTTTGTTGTAGAAGTAGATCTTGTATTTTACTTTAGTATATTGCATAATCTGTTGATCTACGGTGGGAAATTCTACAGTCTAGCAGCCTCTATGTGTTTTAGGGTTTATGGTTTGAGTTCTTGGTGGAGAATGAAAATGCCGGAGTCTACAATTGTGAATGAATTTGAGGAGTCAGATTCAAGGTGTGTCGTCATCGGAAAAAACAATAGCAAGCTCAAGTTGTACCATTTTTTTCAAAAACCCCAACAATGCAGATTGAAATGGTTGTGAGCAAAATTCTTTTGTATTGTGTTAAGATAATGAAGGTTGTGGGCATTGTAGTGTGATTAGACAACCGATAAGATGGATCTAGAAAATAAAATATGTTAGCTTTGGAGAGGAGAGCATGCCAAGGTTAGAGGATCGGTCTGCATAGCATCAATAATAAAAAAATATATTATTATAATAGAGTCAAAATTTTAAAATTGCATATCAATGGGCATACTGCTGTAAGATATGGTAAGACATGAAATTGTCAGTAAAGTATGATGTTAGACTTAGGTGATAGGGGGAATGAAGATTCTTGAGTTATAATCTTTGAAGAAGGAAGTGCTAGAGTGAGTGGGGTTGACTCACTTGGAACATTTGGCTAGATTTATTCAGGGAAACCTTAAGTCAATGTTTAAAGAGCGAATGTTAAGTAAACTTGACTCGGGTGAAGAGTCAAAGTTGAGAACCATTAGTGAGGCTTTTGGGCCCATGGTTTTTTGATTTTCCACAGTAATTTTCCAATGGAATTGATGTGATAGAGTCTTTAAAAGGTTTGGAAGAATTCATTGTAATGGTGTTAGGGATGTGAATGGTAAAGGCTCGCTTGGCCGACTTAGTCAAGGCATCTAATGGAATTCCATTAGGTTGGGTTTTTCAAGGGTGGGGTTTCCCAAGGTAAATTCTATGCATTGTGTTTAATATTTATGTTTGTTTCTGGTTGTAATGTTTTTATTTTTGGTAATTTATTTTCTCTCTAGGTAATTTCAACATCAATTTTCCATTTACTAGAGGATCCGTCCATGGAGTGCTAATGCATGATGAGACCCGTGAAAAGAATGAAGAGAGAAATCCAAAATTATTACCTAAAATAAAAAGGAATGCCTCAACTAGTTGAATGTGTTCACCATGTCAAGATTTATCATCATTCCTTTCTCTTTGTTCTCATTGCTTGAATGAATGCCTTCCTAAACCAAGACAATATCAAACCAACACAATATTATCCACTCTTTGCCAATTTTGCATAAATTTTCCTTTTTGACATTAGATTGGGTATAATTCTTCTCAAATTAGTTTCTATAATATTGGTTATTATTTTGTATTCTTAATTAACACTAACATCAATCTCAAAATATTTTATTTTCCATGTCTACAAGAATGTATAGATTAAATATATTGATTTTCTTACTAGTCTATTGATGAGAGAAACTCACTGTAATCTAATGTTATCATTGAGGGGTTAAGCTCAAGTACAAAACATAGTTGTTCTAAAGAGTACACAACCCCCTAAACTCTTCTCTATTGAAAAGTGTAACTAGGTTCGGTCTGCATAATGACATGTGTAATTGTGATTTTATGTAATTGATGTAAAGAAGAAAGTAAAATTATTTTTGTAATGCTTGAATCATGGGTTGCATGATCAAGGAATTTTATTTTAGTTAACGTTCCCATTGTGAGCCTTTAGGTTTTGTCATCAAGTCATAAAAGTCTATTGAGTCAATCTCATGTATGGAATACCCTTGTTGGGCATGTTACATATGTATGTGAGTCATTGAATGAGTCAAAATACCCTCCAATACCAAGCTCAATAACCTCCAACAAGTTGGCCTTAAATAAAGAAATGAGTTTACACCAAATGACATGTCAGCCTAGGAATATCTCAAGTCGACTTATATTGGTGGATGAAACACTATAAATAGGGCAACTCGATGTCCATTTGAGAAAAATATTTTTGTTCAAGCAAGAAGAAGAGAAAAGAAGTGCGAGGATCTCAAGTAACTGTCTCATCACCAAGAAAATTAAGGAGGGTCATAACCAAAGTAATTTTATAATATTTTTTTGGGCTAGTACACTCCACACATGTGAATATTCAAGGCTCTCTACTACAAGAAGGATTGAGATACCACATTCATAGTGAGAGGGAAATTTTGGGAGAAAAACAAGGCGATTCTGAAGCCGAGTTGAAGGAGAGGTCTCTATCTAGAGAAAAGGGAATGCAAGTATTTCTCTCTCATATACCTTATCTAGGGTTTTTGAATTAGGGATGAAAGTTGCAGGTTTTTTCCAAGGGACAAAAATTCTGAAGGATAGCCAAGAAGGAGGAAGAAGCAAAGAGTTTGACTATCGTTGACTCAAGGAAGAAGAAACTCATCAAGGAAACCTTGTGACTTGATCTTGGAGAGGTTAAATAGGTCAAGGGTCTTGGTCTTGGTATTCGTCAATTGAAGTCTCTATAAGAAGAATAATTCATTTTGGTTTTCCTCTCAAGTTGGAGAGGTTTTGGCCTTGGATGATCACCTATATTATGTGCCTCTTGTCTGTTTAATATTTATGATTTTATAGCTATTTGATGAAGAATAACACAATAATAATCTAACTAAAGAGAATATCATAATATAATTAAATAAAAATCATTCGCAAGCATTTATCATTAGAAGAGAAATCACCTAATATTGATGCCCTAGATTTCTCAACATCCTCTTGATATGACCACCACTCCATCACTAAAGCACCATGATTTCTTTCATATCTTCAAATCTTACCATTCCACCATATTAATCTATTGGATTAGAAAGATAATGAGATGTTCTAATTTTATTAGGTCCCTTAGGGATGCTTTCGTATTTTTGTTACCTAATACCTTACTATTCCAAGAGACAATATTCATTATTTAGAGGAGAGATTTTAGCTACCACTTATAGATGACACACCTTTTCCATGTTTCTTGATCAATCTTGTTGCAAATGTTAGAGTTTTTTCAATATTTGATTGCATTCCCATCATTTTTTCCCTATCCACTACATATATTTTCTCCTACATTATATTTCTTCTTGGAATTTTAGGGATCTTCCCTTCTTAGATTTCTTCTTGGAATTTTATGGATCTTCCCATCTTATATGTCTTCTTATACTTCCAAGAGAGATTTTTTCTTGGAGTTATTTCCTATGGGGGATATCATCGAGTATATTGGAAATCTTGTCTTCATATTATAAAGTAGGAAAGAATGCTATTTGGACCTAAGGTTGCATTAAGGTTGGTGTTGCTGCCAATGTCGAGGCAGAGAAAGGAATTAATAGCATTTCAACTAAGGTATTTTTCCTCTAGAGAGAATATTACATATCTATTATGAGGAAATGGGGCTTCCCATTCCATATCTGACTTAATGGTTTTGAATGACTTTTAGTCTATGAGATTGTGGTATTTCCTTTGGATTGTGGTTGTATACAAAGGATTTAGTTCTAGATGGAACTAATGGACCTATCACTGATGGTTGGGTTTTTTTTCTAAATTATTGTTTATGTGCATTTTTGTCTTTAGAATTTTCCATTGCTCCTCTTTGTCAGGTGTTTTCTAATGAATACTATAGAAAGGTGTATTGACTTGCTTCATGGGTTTCATGAGCAAGATATTTTTTTATGAGTCAAGACTCCCATTGAGAGTCTTTAGGAATTATTTGTCATATAGTCATAAAATGATAGTCATTGTCATGTAATGAAGTCATGTTACACTTTGTATAGATTCAAACTTGTTTATGTAAAGTATCCACCAATACCTTGTCACCTATCCTCTTCAAGTCGACCTACAATGATGGAAGAACATGCTAGAAGAAGTTGGTCTAAATATTGTGATCATGTCAGCCTAAAGGACATGAGATAAAGTGTATATATAACCACACTCATCCTCACTTAGAGGCAAGCAACTTGACAAGCATTCGATAAAAAAAAGCATGAAGTAGAGTCCAATAGTAGAGGTGCAAAGAAGGTATAGCGAAGAAGGATTCTTTTGGGTATTGCAAAGGAGAGATTCTTCTAGGGCCAGCGAAGGAAAAATTATTCTGGGGTCAACAAATGAAGGTTTATTCTAGGGTCAGCGAAGGAAGGTTTCTTCTGGGTCAACGAAGGAAGGATTCTTCTAGGGTATTTTTTTTGGGTACAAAAGAAGAAGGACAAAAGGCATCAAGTGAAGATCGAAGAGAAGCAATATAGAGACAAGGGTTTCTGATCTAGAGATGAAGATTGTCTAGAGATAGACGAGAAGAGTAGTCTCGAGACTAGAGACCAAGATTCTCTAGGGGAAGCCAAGAATAACTAGTTTACGGAATAGAGACCGAGTTCTCTAGAAGAAGCCAAGGAGATCAATTCGAGATCAAGAAGAAAGTCAAGAAAGATAAGAGGTAGAGCATCAAGATTAGTGACAAGGTTCTTGGGAGGATACTAGAGTCAAGGGTCTTTTTCATGGTCTTGGTACTCATCAATCGAAGATATAGAAGAATAATTTTGATCGAGTTTTCCTCTTAAGAGGTGAGAAGTTTTGGCCCTGGCTGAAAAGCCTACATACTGTGTCACTTGTCTTTTATTGTGCATATTGGTAATTGTCTTGATGAAAATAACACAATAATAACATAAATAAGAAAAGAATATAAGCTAAGAAGTAAAATTATATTACAATCAATTATCAAGAAGATAAATATTTTAACTATTCATGCCCTAGATTTCTCAACATGGTTTTAGACCTTAGGTGCTGAAGTAAAGAAGGATCAAAGCAAGTCAAAGAACACCAAACAATAAATCAAGATCTATAAAAACCCTAGATTGAAGAAATATACTCTAGCAAGAGTCTTGAAATTATCTTCAAGAAGGAAGTAGGAAGAAAGAGAGAAACCCTAGAAGCACTTCATAGATCTTCGCTCATACATCACAAAAGGAGTGGAAGCTCTTAAAATCTAAGGAAGGGTAGATCAAAAGTAAATATTCTCTCTATTGAAGCAATGATCTCATTTAGAAAAATATGATCCTAAATAAGGCAGTGTTCCCTCACCAAAGTAAGAACCTTCTTAAAAGGGATCATCTAAAGCAACAAGTTCATTGAAGATTCTATCTTCACAAGTAAGTATATTTTTCTTATAATCCAACATAGTAAAAATGACTTCATGTTTCAAGGTGAACCATAAGCTGGTTGGGATATCAAACTTCCTTGTATGGAAAAGAAGGATAGACATAGTCCTCAAAGTAAATGAAGTCATTGATCATGTCCATGGAAAGGTCTCCAAGCCATTCGAAGAACAAGCATTATCTGAATACATGGAATAGGATCTCAAGGCTCAAATGATTCTTAAGGAATCTATTAAAGATCCTCTCATTCCCTATGCAACCGAGCTACATACATCTAAAGAAATATATGATAAGCCGGTAGAACTTTTCTCTAAAATCACGATAGAAAATACCATACCACTTAAATTTGATCTATATAAATTATAGGTATCAAAGGATGAAGGAATATCATCATGCCTTTCAAAAGCATCTCAAATAAAAGTTCAATTACAGGATCTAGGAGAGATATATCTAATAAAGAAATTATCTCCGTTATTCTAAATGCATTGAATGATGAACAAGGTAACCTAATATCTACTAAGGAAGAGGAATATACCCCAGTCATCAAATTATTGTCTCTCTGCAAGGCATAAGAAGACAGGTTGAAGAAATAAAGTAATAAAATATTAGATAGAAGGGAGCAATCAATGACAAAAAGAAAAGGGAAATTTGGAAAGTGTGGTCCTCCAAAGAAAAAGAAGAACATAGCTAAGGAAAGATGTTATGGTCGGTAGGAGCTTGGGCACTATAGAAGAGATTTTCCTAAATGTAGGAGGGATAGGGAAGAAGCCCATACTACTGAGGAAGTGAAATAACCAAAGACAAAGAAGCCTAAGAAGGAAAAAAGCAAAAATATATCTACGATGACTGAGATGATATTATTCACTAAGAAGGTACTTTCCACTTGTAATTTACAGATACGAGGTAGTGTAAATAAGTTAGGATGCAGCAAATTAGAAAATAACATTATGATAGAAGAATTAGAAGTAAAAGCTCGTGACACGGGAAGCAAAAAGGATGTCTAGAATAAATTCTATTAATTACAAAGAATAGGAGGTCTTGGAAACCTCATTAAAAAATCAAGTGATACTTATAAAAATAAGTAGAGGTCATCATTGACTGGGATAATCATACAATAGTTAATAAGGAAACATTTGACGGGTGAGGATATGAACGATCCTCAAGTTTCTCTGATGGAATCCTCATCAAAGGATTCAATAATCTAGAAAGAAAGAAAGTGTTTCATTAGGAATTCCAACTCATGGGATTCAAGGAATGATGGTATGATGAAATAACAATGAAGTAGGTTTAAAGGGTAAAGTTCTTTCATTCAAATGAAGCTACTACAGGAAGTATGGATGATCGAAAATAAAGATGAGGTATGTATGTTTACATAGGATATTATGAAAGTCATTTCATATGGTTGTAGGTAATATGGATCACTCTTTCCATCTTGGGAAACATGATCAAAGGAAGAAGGATCTCCTCATATGAAAGATTGCAGAAAAGCATAAGTCGCACTAAATGAAATCAACATAATATGTTCTCATATGAATCATGAGGAAGTTGGCTACAATTAAGGAACTCTGGTTGGAAGCTCCTGGGAATGAAGTGTGAAAAGAAAGGAGGAGATCGTAAAATATGCAACAAAGTTGAAAGGAACTCAACATCCGAGACCAAGAAAAGTTGACTAGAATATCTCCCAGAAAGATATGAAGACTCTGATGAAGGTCAGAAAAATATGGAGACCCTTGACACTGAATATCTTTGAGAGATGTGTCAATATGCATGCAAGAAGCTGATACCTACAAGAATATGTCATGATTAAAGACCATCACAAAGGTAATTTTTATTTAAGTCTTCATTTCTTATTTTTGAACTAATATCTAGATGGGCTTATGTAGGACTTCCAAAGGGAACATCTTTGGATGACTTCCAAAAGGATCATATTGAAGGATGTAAGATCCTTTTGGAAAATATGGAATAAAGAAAGAAACATGACATGAAACAAATCCAAATGGAAAACTAGTGGATCACTTTTTGATGAAATAAGGACATGAGTAACTCATGCTTGAAAGTTATGGATGGTTTGTGCCCTATGAAGAAGTCCATGAAAGATGAAGACTCCATGACGAAGAATAAATTTATGACATTGAAGGAAGGATCTCTTCAAGCAGATGGTTGTTTCATGATCTCCACATGAGGAGCTACTATAGGTCCCTAATTATGAGGGAGCCTGAAAAGAAGTTTCTTACTTAGAACAAACTTGAAAATTCCTAGGCTAAGAGAGAGATCAGGTACATTCTTTTTCTAGGAATGAGCACATTCCTTTATTGGAATATGTCCTTCATATTTGAGAGGGAGAGATATACATGTCATTATGATCCTCACCCGGAAAGACAAAATGGAGGATTGGGTAATCATTTGGAATCTAATTCTCTTTGAGGACGAGAAAGGGAATCCAATAGAAGAGTAGTTGTGGAGGAATGATATTTTTTGAGGGATGGGGAGTAGAAGGTAAGAATAGTCCTCATAGAACACACCTTGAGTACCCAGGTAGGGGATGTTCTGAGAGAGACAACGATGAGAGTGTTTATAAATCATTGGTATCACCAACATTGAGCTAAGATCTTGTGGAGAGATGGAGCTATTAGTCAAGGCCTTGCTATGTAACAATGCTGGTTGATATGATGATATACACATGAGTTACCAATCTGAATTCTTCTTATAAGAAATTCTTCAGATTGAGAAAGTCCAAGTACCATTATGAATACCTCCCTAGTTAAAAGGGAGTGTTGAAAAGTGTAACTAGGTTTGGTTTTCATAATGACACGTAATTATGATTTTATGTAATGTGATGTAAAGAAGAAAAATAAAATTATTGTATTGACTTGCTTCATGGGTGTCATGACCAAGATATTTTGTTTTTGAGTCAAGAATCCTATTGAGACTCTTTAGGAATTATTTTTCATCTAGTCATAAAATGATAGAGTCATTGTCATGTAATGAAGCCATGTTACAATTTGTATAGAGTCAAACTTGTCTATGTAAAATATCCTCCAAGACCTTGTCAATTATCCTCTTCAAGTAGGCCTACAACGATGGAAGAACAAGCTAGAAGAAGTCGGTCTAAATATTGTGATCATGTCAACCTAAATGACATGAGATAAAGTGTATATATAGCCACACTCGACCTCACTTAGAGGCAAGCAACTCTACAAGAATTCGATCTAGGAAAAAGTACGAAGTAGAGACCAACAATAGAAGTGTGAAGAAGATATAACGAAGGAGGATTCTTCTGGGTATTGCGAAGGAGAGATTCTTTTGGGGCCAACGAAGGAATATTCTTCTAGGGTCAGCGAAGGAATTTTTCTTCCAGGGTCAACAAAGGAAAGTTTCTTCTTAGTCAAAAAAGGAAGGATTCTTCTGGGGTATTTTTTTTTGGGTACAAAATAAGAAGGACCGAAAGCATGAAGTGAAGATCAAAGAGAAGCAATATAGAGACTAAGGGTTTCTGATCTAAAGATAAAGATTATCTAGAGATATCCAAGAAGAGTATGTTGGAGACCAGAGACCAAGATTCTCTAGGGAAAGCCAAGAAGAAGTAGTGTAAAGAATAGAGACTGAGTTCTCTAGAAGAAGCCAAGGAGAGCAATTTGAGATCAAGAAGAAAGTCGAGAAAGAGAAGAGGTAGAGCATCAAGATTAGTGATAAGGTTCTTGGGAGGATACTAGAGTAAAAGGTCTTTGTCATGGTCTTGGTACTCATCAATTGAAGATCTAGAAGAAGAATTTTGATTGTGTTTTCCTCTCAAGAGGTGAAAGGTTTTGGCCCTGGCTGACAAGCCTACATACTGTGTCACTTGTATTTTATTGTGCATATTGGTAATTTTCTTGATGAAAATAACACAACAATAACATAACGAAGAAAAGACTATAAGCTAAGAAGTAAAAGTATATCACAAACAATTATCAAGAAGAGAAATCTTTTAACTATTCATGTAGATTTATCAACAAATATGTGGACTTTTTCTTAAGTTATTTGGGGAATTTTCATACTCACATCATGATCAACACTCCAAAAGGTATTTTTCATTACCTAGAGGATGTTCATGCTATCGATTATGTATAATTAAGAGGATGGCTTATAGAAATCCATTTTCTATGTCTACCTCTACATAGATCTAGTAGTGAAACATCCCTTCCTTTGGTTCCACCTTGTCTATATATTTCCCTAAAGCATTTTCTATACATTTTATAAGGGATTCATATTCCTAGTAATGAAGGGGTAGGTGAGGGATACACACTCGTACTAGCATTACTAATGGAACCCTATTATTTGGGTTGAAGTCTAATGTCCACTTGTTTAAGAACATTCACTGGTAGCTAAGAAAGTACTATCCATTCTTATGTTTAAGTCATTGTATCCTTGGTTTACAATCTTGAAGGAATAGAATCCCATGAGTAAAAATATTGGTTTACATGTCCTTTGATTAAAGTTTTCCAAATATTTGAAATCCAAGTTGCTATGGTTTGAGGGGAAAGATAGATTCGTGTGAACTAGCCAATAGATACCTTGTTTTCTAGTTCTAAAACCCTAATCCTTGATTAATATGCATACATTTTAACTTTTGGAATGTTTTTAGTGTTCTTAAAAAATCAAGCGAGCTTGGATCTAATTATTTTCCCGAGAGAAGAGACCCTGACCTGAAAATCCGTTGCCTTAAAATATGGAGGAGGGAGGAGAGGCCCCTCAATAATTTCAATCCAGAACTCTATGCAAACAAGGTTCATAGGGAATGGAAACACAATGGTTTTATATACTCAATGAATCCATCTTAGTGAGTTCAAGTTTCATTCAACCGTACTTTTGGCACAATGTGTCTATAGAATTTATCAGGCATTATGTGTGTCATAATTGCATTGTGTTCAAATTAAATATAATATCGAACATGGACTGACTTAAATGTTTCAACTCTCAAATTTAGTCTTGATTCCTTTCTACTGATAATTTGTACATGGCCAACAATTTAATTAGGGATAAAATATAAAGGCTATTGGATCTTGAACAATGATATTTAATAACAATTTTGATATTAAATAACTCAATGTGATGCATTCAAATAGGAACCTATACTCAATGACCAAAATTTATTAGGATGAAATTTAGTTTGACTATGCAATAAATGCAAGGACACAACTAAGTAATTTGAAGAACCACCACCCGCAAAACAAGCCTAATCACCTAAATACCACCTCCCAATGAAAATAATTTTAATTCCTTAAAATTCCTAGGATCGAATGAACCTTGAATGTAAACTAGTGGAAATCCTCTTTTAATTCAAATAAAATCAAAATTAATCATGTAGGGGAAAAGGAATTGGAATGACTTGACAAAACAATAAAAACCTAACTAAAATTTTGATAAAGGGATATTTGAAGTTATTTACCTAGTAAACATACTCTTTATTGTTAAAAAAATAAGAAAGACTACTTGTTACAACTTGGATTATGGCTGATCAGTTGTGAATAAGAAGATAATAGGGAATCCAAGACTTTTTCGAACTATATCCTAAAATAGAACCTGAATTGATAATGATTGATGTTGATATTCAAGCAATGGTTAAATTGAGAATCACATTGAAGAACTAATTCAAATCATAGGATCATTACCAAATCATGAAAAAGATCATCCTTTGTTTAAATCAAATCCTATTTTTCTTGTTGCAATAATATGTCCTCCCACCATTTTTCTTGAATCAACACTATGGTAGGAAATGAGATGAACTATATTTACTGATCAAGCCTTCATGGCTAATTTATTCCACTTCCTCTTCAAATGTACAACCACTAGAAGGAATTAATAAATCCAATTGTAAAATTGTTTTTATGTCTTCACAATATGTATTATAAAAGGAATGCATGTCATCATAGACTTTGGATTCTCATGACTTTCTTCAAGCAATTATATTTGAAGAGATAACACCATAGAAACTAGTGATAAATCCTCTTTCTAATTTAAGTCCTCAAAGCGAATGTAGTACAACTCCTCTTCTTTCCCTTGAGCTACTATTTCAATGGTTTCCACAATAAAGAACATCTTCACTACATTTAGGGATTCCATGAAAGATTTATTTACTAAATTAGACATATAATTTGAAGGAAAAACATATCTTCATCGAGTTTAGAAACTTCCATATTCTCAATTACATCCCTTGGTTCCTCATTACAATAACATAGTCAAATGAATATTTTAATTTATCATCTTGATAAAAAAAACAAAGGAATAGTAGAAGGCTGACTAAAATCAACATCACATATCGTTGCTCTTGCAGGGTTAAAAGATAATGTTTCTCCATAATCATCCTCTTTCTCAAAATGGTCCTCCTAATCATCATAAAATTCTTCACATGGTAAATCTTCCATGAATTGAGAATCTCTTGTCTTTGTAGAATAATATTTACAAAGGCTACAATCTCAATTAGCATTATCAATGAGAAACATTTCTAAGTTTTTAATGAGATATGGGTTATTTTTACGTCCTTATGAAACATTTTCAAATGCACTTTTCTTAAGATTAAACCAAAATGATAATAAAAAGTGTGAAAATGATAATATAAAGCACTAGCCTCTTATATTTTGCATGGTTGATAAATCCTCATTAATGTTTGGGAGAATCTCATATTGGATTTGTGAGAAATCTCATCTTCATTCCTCTTAATTTCATTAAACTTAACAAAACAAATTTGAGAATCCTTATAAATATAGTGCAATCTAATAGTATTTGGTAGAGCAATGAAAGTACATATACTTGCATTGGTAGCAAATTTAAACCATTCTTGTACACTCCCTACAAGCTCTAGATAAATAACATCATCCTAATATCTTCACATTCAACTTCAAAATCCTCAAGAAACCCATTAAATTTGTTTGTGTGCATTAACAATGATTGCATCATCCCCTTCAAAGAGGTGGAGGTAATTCCAAAAAATAACTAGAAATGTATGTGGCTACCCCCAACTAGTAGTGAAATTAAGAGGTGCATATGCAATGTAATGATTAAGAGCAACATGAACCAAAATAAGATTACTCAAAGAACTTGGAGGAGAAAAATAAATAATTAGGAGGAACTAAAATTGGAAAAATAGAAGCAAACATTCTTAATAGAACATATACTTAATGCATATCTTGGTATTTCTTATCAAGTGGAGTTTCCAAGTGAGATATTAAAATAAAAATATATACTTATGAGCTCAATATCTATAGTTGTACTATTAATTAAGCAAACTTTTGTTTACATCCTTTACAACAATCCCAAATCATTGTTGCCCAAAAATTCCGCCTTTAAAACTGACAAGGAATTCGAATGATTGCTAGGTAAAGAGCCAATGTCACCTCACATTGAACATGTCTCGCTATGGGTTTATTTATTTTTAGGAGGATTCCAGAACAATCTAAAGTATAAAGAAATGACATCTAGATGTATAATATGACATATAAATGACATCTAGATGTATAATATGACCTATAAATGACTAAGTATGCGAATGTCCAAAACATTCGATGTGGGTCAACAAGTACAATATGTGGGAGCAATCATATATGCATTGAAAAGGAGTGTCCATGCAAAAAACATAAAGGACATACTTTAGTGAATAATAATCTGCCATTATCATGCAGCCTTGAAGTGCATATGAACAAACAAAAGTTGCTTCAATTGTTGCATCCAATCTATGGCAAGTCTAAAGCATAAAAAACAAATAAATTTTTGTTTATTTATTAATTAAGGTAACAAACAAAGATAACATGGTGCAACTAACACACACAAGAATATTATAACATAGGCACCAGATGCATTCATTGTACTCATTGCTTTGGTTTAGTTGTGATAATTACAAGAGATAGTATCCATATATATTTCTCTCTCTCTCTCACACACATGTCATAAGTAGCTAATCAAATGCATACATATCACAATAGCCATCTATTGTTCCATAATTTAAACATGATATTCACTTGTACCTTGGATTTTAAAATGTTAAAAAATACAACATTTAGAGATAATATCCACATCACACACATTGGTCATAAGTAGCTAAGAAAATGCATAATTATTTCTCCAACAATCCCTTATTCCATATTATAAACATTGATATTCACTTGTCTCTCGGATAATAAAAATTTAAAAGTTATCCATTATTACAACCATCATCTTAGGCATTTACTCAATGCAACCCAAAGTTTGATCACTTTGCCACAATGACATCTTTGTGAGTTGTACAACATATAATATGGCTCATATTGAAGTCCATCCTCAAATACGTGATATAGGATTGATATGTCATAACAATCATAAAAAACTAAACATTTGAAATTTTTGGATTTAATCACTAAAATAACATCCACTTCTGGTTAGATATATATAATTTTCATAAGAAAATGCATATAATTCATAGTAAAACCTCATAAGTGATCTTATCAAGCTTTTATTGTTTTTTTTTCACATTAAGTTTGGTTCTATTAATTTAGATTTGAAAGGAACAAATGCATACATTGATGGTTGTTTGAAAGTAATTTATATGGGGGGTTTTGTGCATTGATGGTTGTTTGAAAGTAATTTATATGGGGGGTTTTGTGCATGGAGTGTTGAAAACCTTTTCCTAGCTAGTTGTTTGAGCTAGGAAATGAAAATGGAAGGTGAGGGGAAATAATATAAACACCATAATCATCTTCTAGGATGTATAATAACTATTAAATCATTAAAAGATATATTCAATGATTTAAAAACCATTCATTTTTTTTTGGAAATATGGAAAAACAAATAAAACATACACTATATCATGGAGGAAGAACTTGTAGAAAGTGAGCTTGAACCTTTCCTTGGGAGTGTCCTTCTAACCTTTGTTAGGTTTGTCAGGCTAGAAGCACAAATTGAATTGTGATTTCCATCAAGGTTGATCATAGATATATACATGGAGGGAGAGATTCTTGGGATTCATCTCCTAGTGGCTCTCCATGTCCCTATTGTCCTTATTTTCCATTTAAACTATTTTAAATATATTCACCCAATCCCAATGATTAGGTGTCAACACTCCCCCCCCCCCCACCCCCCAATTTGAAGGGATGTTGGTGAGTCCAAGCATTATTCTGAATATTTCGAACTTTTCTCTTTCAAACGCTTTGGTGAAGATGTATGCAATATGCTCATTTGTGGAACAATGACGTAGATGGATTGTCTTGGCCTCAACATGATGTTGAATCAGATGATATTTTGAATTTACGTGCTTCATTCGATCATGGAACTTTGGGTTATTGGCATATTTTATTGCCAAAGTGTTGTCAATCATGAGTGGAGTTGAATGCACTTGTTTCACCTACAAATATTCCAAAATTTTCCCAAGCCACACAATTTCCTTTGTTTCTTTAGCTGCTACCACATATTCTACCTATGTTCTGGAATCTGATGGAACTGATTACATCCAAGACTCATATCATAACTTGAAGTATTCACCCCAATTTATTTATCTCAATTGAAGTTTGAATCAAAGTACCCAATCAAGATGAAGTCGCCCACCTGTGTATACTTAAGTCCAAAGTCTTGAGTTCCCTTCAAGTACTTTAGAAATATTTTCATAGCAGACCGATTAAATGTCCCTCATAGGGCTTTTGCATAAACCTGGAGAGGATTCTAATAAAAAATGAAATGTATGGTATGGTAGTAGTCAGGTAGTTGAGAATTCGTACAAGTTGTCTATACTTTGTTGCATCCTCAAATTATTTTCCTTCAATGGAAGTGAGCTTTAAGTTCTTTTGCATTGGAGTAGTCAAAGGATTGCACTTAGCCATGCCAAACTTGTTCAAAAAATCTACAATGCACTTCTTCTGAGAGAGGAATACAAACTTCAGATGTTGAGTTACTTCAATACCAAGATAGTAGTGAACGTACCCCAAGTAAGTAATTTCAAAACCTTTCCTTAATTCCTTATCTATGGATGAAATATAGCTCTCATTGTTCCCTATCATAAAAAAATCATCTACATACACCACAAGATATACAATTGTTTTTCCAACTTTTTTCACAAACAATGTTGCATCATTGAGGTCATACTATTTGAAGTTGAGTTTTACAAGATGCTCTGTTAACTTCTCGTACCAGTCTCACGGTGCTTGCTTGAGGCCATACAAGGATTTTATAGGCTTGCATACTTTATGTTCTTGATTCTCCACAACAAATCCTTCTGTTGGGACATAAAAACACTCTCTTTTATATTTCCATTCAATAAATTAGTTTTAAATCCATTTGATGGAATTTCCAACCGTTCTGAGCTACCAAGGCAAAGAGTGTCCGGATGGTAGCCCATTTTGTTGTGGGGGAAAATTCTCCTCATAGTCAACCCTTTTCTTATGTGAAAAACCTTTTTCCACAAGCCTAGATTTGTGCTTGACAAGTGAGCTATCAACTTTGTACTTTTTCTTGTAGACAGTGTTGGACCCGTCAACATATCAAGGGGATCTCCCCAGTAAGAAGTCCCAATTAGACCTCATACCATTTGGTGTAGGAGTCCCTACAGTGGGTTAAAGGTAATGCCTTGACCACGATGTCGCACAAAGGAAATTAAGATAACTCTATCAGTAGCAAGGGTGTGACTGATGAAGAGATTTAAGGAATGTGTATGAGAGGTTCAAACACTTCGAAGGGAGAGGAAGGTGAAGATGACTTCTAGGTTGAAAGGGATCAGTCCAAACTCGGCTAGGAGCACACCACACAAAGGACATGCACAACTTTCGGCAGAGCAGTCATCTCGGATGGGACAGTCACAACAACAAGGTAAGATAACACAAATAGCACTCATGGATCAGTCCGAGATGAGTGTGACAATTGATATAGCAAGGTTCATGAGAAAGGTCTGTCTAATGTCCGATAGAGTAGTCGACACGGACGGTGACAACATTAACAACATATGCAACAAATTAACAACAAGATCCATATAATTGCATACAAATCAGTTCATATACAAGTACGTAAGTTAAACAACATATATCATTAAGGCAACCTGAGCAGTCCAACTACAATAACAACATATGCATGAAAATGTGCTGGCTCTTATTATTAAAGAAGTGTAAGTCACAATCATACAATACACCATGTAAACCTGCTAGCCCCAACAGTGAAACATTACAACCACATCCGCCTACTCCTCTAAAGAGATGTACTAGCTCCGTGCAGTGGAGAAGCCAAGGCGCGTTACAATACTATCGAAGCCTTCTTCAATATAGTCTTAGTAGAAGCATGACTGACAAAAATCCTTTACAATGAGTTATGAGGGACTATTTATAGTAAAGAATGGGGTGACCCTTGACATTCCCCTTTGTGACAATTCAACTACTCTCATGACTCTTCACCTATTCTATGATTGTTACATCCAACCGTTGACACTCGACTTACACTTGACATGACTCAACATTACAATGCACATGTACTCATGTGAGACAACATGGCTTGAGCAAGCTTTGCAAGACATCACTGATACTCGGTCCACTTTCGTGAGACCAACTCTTTGACATGCTTGTGATGGTGAAGCTCGTGAGTTGATGCCAAGATTTGTCATCTGTGATGGTGTGCATGTACCTCATGGGGACATCTCGTTGAAGCAAACTCTTGCCTCCGTTGCAACCGGTGCATTTGTTTGGCCCCCTTAATCCAAATCATCTGCTAACATGCACATGGTCTTCTTGGGTATGGTTAAACCAAAAACACATTGATGCATAATGTCCGTGCTGATATTCAAGTGTGTGTTGGTGGTCATGCACATCAACTTATTGCAGTGCATGTTCAGCTCCAGCTGGACTTGCTTCTTGTCTTCATCTTGGTGAGTGTGTTGAATGGGTTGGATTGCATGCGTGCACTCAACGACATGCATGCTACTGGATCCTTTGCATGCAATCAAAAACTCTGCTCACCATGTTTGCTTTGTGTCAGCTGCTGGGATGGATCCTTAACTTGTACTGGTGCAGTTTCATCCATGAGTGCATGTTGCGCCTATTGTTGTTCCTGTTCCTGCTGAAACTCATTGGACTGTCTGTGCAGCTTCATGTTCTTCCTGAGTTGCTGCTTCAGCACATGCAAATCCTTCTTTGTTCCATATTATGCCTTCACGTGATATTCATGTTGCGTCGTCACTTCGTAGCCTGAGTCTCCAAAGTTGCTTTCATTATCAGTGGATCTGCTTGATCTTGCAACTTTGCTCCACCTCTATGTTTTCAACAACCTTCCTCTTTCATTCGCTGCATTCACTGAATTCAGTATGATGCCTTCAACTGCTATTCATGATGCTGCTTGATGTGATGCTACTGCTTGATGTCCTTGTGCATGAACGACTTGATGTATTCATGAGTAGACAAGCTCATAGACATTTGATTGATGCATCCCCAAGCGTGCTGTGAATGATGTATTCATCTCTACTCTCTTGGAAGCCATTGTACCTATACTGCTGAGAGGTATATGAACACCTGCGATACCTAGAGACATGGAAACACTCATAGCAAGCAATCTGTTCGTCGAAAACCAGAATGAACATGATAACTGACTTGCAACATACTTGGGTGAATGATTAGGAAGGTTGCGCAATTTTCGTTGGGAGGTCGGGAGGCTGACTGCCAAGACTGCACAAGGCAAAGTCTAAGCTATTGAAAGACTGATTGAGTGCTGGAACTGCGCAATGCACACTCCAGTTTGGCTGCTGACTGGTGGGATTGCACATTACGCAATTCCAGCTGGAAAGCACTGCTAGCCCAGGGATATATGGGCTACATCCACCAAGCAATGGTATCCATTCTCTTTTTCAGAAAATTGGAGATTACAACAGTCTTGCGGACTTGCAACCCTCTTGACACACCTTTGGGAAAAAAATCAATTTGCCTAGGTATATATGGCCTCTATTAACTCGTTTACAAAACTGAATAGTAAATGCTCTCCTATGGATACTTCAACTGAATTGACCCAATACACCATTGAATCCAGATAGATAAGATCTGAATTTAGATGACTAAAGCTCGAATTTAGGGGTTTGTTGTCACACGTTTCAACAGAAGTATACCAAGAAAAATGTAGACTTAAAAAAATTGTTTTGCTTCACGTCACTTAGCCTTCTGTTTAAATTTGATTCATATTGAAAAGATAATAAATAATAAATATTATTCTTACACCATATAAACTTTTCTATTTACATTACACAGTTCAAGGAAATAAGCTCACATTATTTTATCCACAACCGGAAATACTTGCACGTTGTCACTAAAAATTGTGAGTTAGATATAGATTGGATAATTTAATTTATTTCCCAGAAGAATGCTGTAGAGAATGGTCATTTGGACAACAAGGCCGTGAGCTCAAAGATTTTTCTTCAGGTGTTAGTGTTTCAACAGTGACTATGACTGCGTGAAGACTTCACGGATTATACTGTTGAATTAAGGCCCAGAAGATCGATTACGCCATGCTCCTATAACTCAGATTGATCACATATTTTGGCCCCACTGATAGGTCTTAGATTGAAACCTAGACAATGTTGTACATGTTAATACTTTTTTTTTTCTTCAGAAATTTTTCGTAACGTACTTCCAAAACTCAACTATTTCACTGCATAGGAGTATGGTAAGCCAGAGTGCCATCAACTGCCAGATCATAAAATCATAGAATCAAATATAATTTCATAGAAGCTCAGAGAAAAAGTGTGCCATCAACATGGTTTTAGAAGGGGCAAAGATACATGGAAATGCCTGCAAGCAGATTCAAACGAAATCCAAAAAATGATTAACCTAGAAACCCTTTCAACCAACTTTCACGTCAGACTTCCAACGCTCCTCTAGGATTTTAGCTTCGAATGCTTCCATGTTTAAATTCCTCAATGCAAATATTTAATGACATATTAATGTAGCCCATCAAAATAATGTAAATCCACCTTTGAGGGAGAACCAAAATTGACCCTTTGGCTCAACACAAATTTACCTGCAATCATCTTAATAAAACCAACGAATCCCTAGTAGCCAAACAATTTAAAAAAAACTTCAAAAGAAAACTTTCTGATCAATTCGTCTTCAGACAATAAACCACATAAGGAACTCTTCAAACTCGACTTCGAAATTTTCTTCAGAGTCACGAAAACCTCAAATTTTCCTGAGAAATTTGATTGAGGCACCCGTCTGATCTGCATAGGAATTTGAAAGCCTAACAAATCCAAAATAAACGTCAATAAACCAAGCGAATATACCACATCACTTATTCAGATCAAGATACATTGTTTCTCCTTATAATGGTGTTCTGAAATCGTTCCCCTTTGGAATAGTGAATTAGTTTTTTGTAAGAAGCTCAATCAATTTGATACACAAAGGATCACAACATCCTTGGTTTATATAGATTCACGAGGTTCCTTTTAGAGAGGTTAGATTCACGAGGTTCCTTTTAGACAGGTTGACTAGAAAAATTTAGGAGGGAAAATTTAAATTGAATTTTTCATTTGATTTTTGGGCCAAACCCTCCAAAAATTAATTTAATTATAAAACCTTTACATATCATTTGACCTTTTAATATTGATCTTCAAAAGTACTTGCCACATCATCATGTAATTTAAGGTTTCCCTACGACAACCTTGTAACATGACTGCAACATCATCATGTCTCATTTGTTATCATCATGTCTCATTTGCTCAAGCTACTTGCCACATCATCATGTAATTTAAGGTTTCCCTACGACAACCTTGTAACATGACTGCAACATCATCATGTCTCATTTGTTATCATCATGTCTCATTTGCTCAAGCTAGTTGAATGCTATGACATTAGAAACTTTGAAACCAATACTGCAATTCTACCTTAGCAGCCCTTAGGGTTTTTAGCCATGAATTAGGTGCACAACTTTGACGAGGCATATCTCTCAAACCATTAAGGCCCACACGATGCTCCACATATCAGCGAAATCAACATGAGGAGTAGAATTTAATGGTGAGGGTCTCTGAGGTAAACTCATTGATTTACTGCTACAAGATTTCTAAAAAATGTGGCGGATGTCCATTGTCCAGGGAAACAAAACCATAGATCTAGGGTTTCATAAATTCTCCATCATCATATGGGCATCATCAAACCACATCATCATCACCTATATCATGATCAATACATGTAACATTTTGTGGGAATTATCACATCAATGACCTCCAACTATAATTGCTTTGATAAATGTACTAACTCTATATCTTGCACCTGCACCCGCTTTGACATCAATGACAACATACTCCACAAAAAACACAAACACTAAAAGAACCACAAATAAGACAAGAATGAAAAGAAGAATAACACTTATAAGAAAATGAAGACTCTATACACAAAAGGGGTTAACGACTTGTTTGAAGAGAGCAATGATAGCATTTTCCATAATGATAGAGATGAAACTCTCTTCATGACAACCAAAACAAATGTCGATGCCTTAGAAAATGAAGACAACGGGAAAGAAATCATGGTAAGAATAAGAAGAAAATTTTGAAACAAATGGGGAAGTGAATCTTGAAGAATAACTCATTTGTGCCTTGAGCAAAATAAAGGAACTTAAGAAAAGGAATTTCAAGCAAAAGGAGCAGTTGTACAGATACAAAGAGGAGTAATATGATGCAAAATCCAACATGTCAAAAATCCCTGAATAAACAGAGAATAATATTATTAGCGATGAAAAAATGAAGGAAAAAGTGATGAGAATCCAACTTAAGGAAAAGGAAAAAAAATGCAAGAAGCTAGAAGTTGGAATTGCTTCCTAAAGAAATGAACTAGAGAAAACAACTGTTAGTTACATAGAAGCTTAAAGTTTGAAAAGAGTGCTAAAATCTAGGATGATATCAACAATTTTCAAGGGTCACCATTAATTAAGACTAGTCTTGGCTACGAGAAGAATTTGATGACTCCTAAAGAAGATTCAAATTCTCAGGTTACAAAGCCACTAAAGAAGCCGAATGAGGAAAAACTAGAAATATATGTTGATATACTCAAAAGCTCCATAAAAATGAAGGTAACCTAAAGAAAGAAAAGTATGTCCCATAGAATCTTGACCTTCCTCACAAAGACAACAAGGACAAACATAGAACATATTTTCCATCAAGGTGGCCTCACATGACCCATTACTAGGATTATTTCTTTGGCCATTGCTTTTGCTATAATTGTTTTGGTCATAAAGAAATATATTGTAGAGCACATGCAAGAAATAATCATGTCTAGAACAAAAACAAAATTACTCATGGATTCTCAAATAAAAACAACAATTCATTTGCTCCTTTATTTGATTAGAATTTAGTATGCTATAAGTGCTACAACTATGGGCACACATTAAGTTTTGTAGAAGTGGCATTATTGAATCTCATAGAAAAAACAAGGAAGAAAATATTCTTACAAAATGAAATAAAGATTCCATAACATATCCATAAAAGTTTGGGAAAAGAAGTAGGAGTAAGAAGAGGATACAGATAAATATATGTTTGTACAAGTAAGCTTCATACCCAAAACAAAAGAAACCAATGGTACATCAACGTTGGATGCTCAAGCCACATGACACATGGCAAGAGAAAGTTTCTCACTTTAGAAAGGGTTAACGTAGGCAATGTGACATTTGGAGATAATCTTATAGCAAGGATAGATGGAGAAGGTACTCTTAGTCTCAATAGTGTAAATACTAAAACATAAAATTACTTGTATATTGAAGGTTTGAACATAATCTTCTTAGTGTTAGTCAAATATGTGATCAAGGAGACACTTACATTTCATTCTCAAGGTTGTAAGATAAGGAAGGAAGGAATATGAAAATTAGTTACAAATGCAAATAGAACATCAAATAACATATATATCATTAATGAAGTAAAGGGATAAAAATGTCATGTGGGACAAATAGATGAAAGTTGGTTATGGCATAGAAGAATAGGCCATATGGACTTTCATAATATGGTGAAAATAAGCACTAAACAAGCAATAAGAGACATCCCAAATATTAGAATACCTCCAAACATTATTTTGCAAGAAAATGTCAATGTGGGATGTAGACAAGAATAAGTTTCAAGTCAAAGGAGTACTCAACAATAAAACCATTGGAACTCATTTGTACAAATCTTTGTGGCCTTACAAGGACACAAAGTCTATAAGGTGAAAATTACTTCACATTGCTAATTGATGATTTATCTAGAACAACATGGATTGAGGTCCTAAAACACAAGTTTGAAGCATTCGAGAAATTTAAAACATTCAAGACCTTGGTTGAAAATGTAATTGATTTAAAAATTAAAAATTAAAGATCAAAACACAGAAGTGATTTTTTCTCAAGTGAATTTGAAGAGTTTTGTGAGCATGATGGAATAAAGATACAATTTTCAATTACAAAAACTCCATAATAGAATGCAGTGGTAGAAAGTAAGAATCAAACCATATAAGAGATGGCTAGAACAATGTTGAATGAAGGAACACTATCAAACATGTTTTGTAGAGAAGCGGTTAGCAACACAATCTACATTTTGAATAGAGGGAAAATCATAGTCAATAAAAGCAAAACACCTTATGAAATATACAAGGGTAGACTGACAATGATTAAATACTTCAAATTCTTAGGGAATAAATGCTACATAGAGAGATGATGAGGAATTGGAAAAATTGACTCTAAATCTAATGAAGGCATTTTTTTGGCAATTCGTAAAAAAAGAGGATTATACATGTTACAATAAAGCATTGCACAAAGTGTTAAGTCATGAAAATGACCATCTTTTGTGATCATTTTCACTGTCTTTTCATAATATTTCGCTTGAATTTCATCCTTTTTTGCTTTTCCATAAACTTGATTTACTCCATTTTTATGTTTATATGTGGGATTAGGTTCCATATTTTTCAATGCATTTATCTTAGTATTTTGAGTGAGTTTATAATTAAATACTAGTAAAATAGCATATTTTCACTTATACTTGAAAATTGGGTGAGTTTGGTGACGGTTGTAGACATATTTGGAGATTTCAACAACACAAAATTTTACCATTAAGGTCTAAATTTGAACTTCCTTTTCAACCTTCGAAGATTCAATAAAGATTTGAAAAGATCAATCAAGTATCTTGGAAGGAGAATAATCATGGAATATTTGTTATCAAATATCTTAAAGATATTCATGAGAATATATTTAGAAATATTTAGTTGTTAATTATTAAGAAATGGTTGTAACTGCGTGAGAGGTATGTGGATATTAGTTTATTATTGCTTATCTTAGATTCAAAGAAATTTTTGGTATAAATAGGAGTGCTTTCTCCATTTCAAAGAGAGGAATCTTGGAGCATATGTCCAATTTACTATGGAATAGATTAAACTTTTTATATTTCCTTTTCACATAGATTGTCATTCTATGGTTTTAGATGTAGAATGTTTTGATTATAATATTATAAGAATAATTTACTATTTTGTTCTTTGGGATATTGAGCCCACTCCAAATAGATCATGGTGTCATTTTATTTCATTTTATACTCTCTTATTTATTTCATGGAATCTCCATTTCTTGTACATTATTTCTTGGTAACACTTTTATTTAACCTCTATTCTTATTTGTCATAAATAATTTTATTTATACACTAATTGTTGTACTTTCCTTTGTTCATAAACTCTTTATTCAAATTACAACCTTGTTACTTATTTATCATAGTTTAAATGTTGTAGTGTTTCTAGATCCATCTTAACCCTAGATCTATTAAGTACGACCAAATCACTTGAGATGCACTACCGCTTTTTTAAGTGCAAATCTAGAGGAAAGGTTTGCACCTTGAGAGATTTGATCCCTCTCAGAGCTTGATAGATACGGAGTTAAGATGGATCTAGGCTAGTTATATTATTAATTATTAATCATTATAATTATTAATTTTATCTTTTATAATTTTATTTTTAATTTAATATATATATATTTTATGTAATTTCATCGAGTCAAAATGTTTTAATTAATAATTTTATAATTTTATTATTATTTATGTAATTTGATAGAGTCACAAATGTTTAGATAACATAATATAATAGGACATTACAAAATATCTTTAAAAATGTAATAAAATAAAACTAAAAAATATATATTTATAAACTATTTTGATTGTGAAATGAGAGATGGTTTTTGGGCATGTGGTACTGATGAGCCATAGCATTGGCCCATGGTATTGTAACAAAGACTATTTACAAGTTAATAATATCCATGGTAAAGGGCGGTGAATATCCATGGTTAAAATTTTGTTATATTGTAAGTATTAAGTTTTTATGTGCTTATTAATGATTTTTTTTTGTAAGTAAGGCTGGATTTATATCACTTCAACAAAATAGAAAGACACACATCATGATGTTTCAATGGTCAGTCTGACTGGAAGGGAGGCCGCATGCAAAAATTCACAGTTCTAGAGGTTCTGTACTGTCTTACTTTAAAGGTCTTGCAAGATTTAATAGACATAATTAAAATATTGGGGGCAAAACACTCCACATGGGAGCTGTTTGAGTTTTGATTAGAAGATTGACGGAAAGGATATGAAAAATCAATCCCTTTCCAAGCTTAAGAGACCAAAAGGTGAGCTCATATAGGGATGTGATTACAAAATTCAAAAAATTAAAACTAATCATTAAACTGGATAGGGGTGATAGTCATCACCAACTGGGATGGGCTCGGTCGATAATCCACTTGCTTAAGGTCCTTCCTGCTTTAGGTTACCCAAACTGGGGAGCGAATTTCCATCACCCCATGCTTCTTTCTCGAGCTTCCTTCGAACCGATCATACAAGGGTGTGTCTTTAGTGATAGTTTTTTTGTGGAGGGCCAATTCCACATAAACTGTAAATTTGGCTTCGAGGCGGTCTATTTTCTCTTCCAACACCTTCCGACCATGATTGTTGGCCCGAAAATCCATGCCTAGGAAGATTTTATATTCCATGCAAGCTCAATTGTTTGAGTGTACATGTTTTCTCAAGCCTTGGTAAAGCCTACAGAAGAGACGAGCCAAGATAAAGGAAGAGGCGTGGCGGAAGGATGAAGGGAAATGAGAGGAAAGCTAGGGCGAGAAAAAAAGGAAAGTTGCAAGGTGTATGAAATGTTGATAGTCATTATGAAAACTTCAATTCGAAAATTCCTCACATGTATGGCAAAATATGATGCCAAATTTTGCTGGTACAAAATGTTGATGGATGGATGAGGAGGGTGGTGGCTCCAATTATCCATAGAGACTGTAATGAAAGTCTCATTAAGCGTGCCAATGAGATATGTGCATATGAGGAATGCCATTACAAAATCTCCAAAATTCTTGTACATGATGGTCATGGAGTAATTTGGGGGTTGGAGGGAGATTTTGCTTTATTGTGCAGATTGATACCTTCCTTGCCCTTTTGAATTAAATCCTCATAGTCCTAATGAAGATTTATCTCAAGTAAGATCTGCTGTGCATAAGAGTTCAACAATTTATTGCAATCTGTCCCCGCATTTGGTAATTTTCTAGCCAGGGAATTGGCCTTGCATTTAACAACTTAGAAGTGGACCCCACATATATTTGTGATGTGGCCACATATGCGCTGCAAGGTTTTGTAGAGTTTCTAGTTGGTAGTCACTTTGCTGATTGGGGTGCCATTCTAAAGCTTTATAGAAGTGATAGTATCCACCCAACAATCCCCTTCAACTATCATAGGAACAAAATTGTAGGACTTGGCAAGCTCGAGCCCTTGTTATAGGGCTTGAAGATCAACCACATTGTTTGTGTTAATTCCTAGCTTACTGTAGTAAACCCAACGAATATTGCCATGATGATCTCTGAATACAACATCGAAGGCAACTTTCCTAGGGTTCCCACGAGAGGACCCACCATAGTTCAATTTTAAAACATTGATGGGAGGACGAGAGCATTTATTTGGTGCATCAGAGTGGAAGGAGGGGTCCTTTGTAACTAATAGGGAAATGTTGTCAAGCCTAAGGAGTTGAAGGATGCAGAGGACCAAGGGACGAGGAGGGCCTTGCTACGATGGGAGCCTGGTGACAACAACTGATTCCCAAAGGATCTTCTTAATATTGGTAAGAAGGATGTCCCTTATAGCCTGCAAGTTTTTGAAGATTCAAGAGTTTATTTCTTTCCAAATTATCCAACATAAAGCTCTCAAAAATAACTCCCACACTCTATTTATGGTGGGGTGAGTGGAAATTTTTTCTCTCCAATCCTTAAGGGTACTTTGTATTGATTCCTTGTTTATGTTTGTGGTTGTAAAGACTTCCACTCCTTAGTCCCAAGATGTAGAAGTTGTTGTGAAACTATTTAGAAGGCGGTTTAGAGATTCTTCCTGGTTCTCGCATGGCTACACCTGTAAGACCCTAGAAAACCTTGTTTTAAAATATTGTCCCAAGTGAGAACCTTGCCATGAAAAACAATCCATATGAACAGGGTAAACTTTGGCCATAGGTTTTTCATCCAGAGGGAGGTCCATTTTACGTGCTTTTCTAGTTGATTATGGTTAGCCAGATAATTGTAAGCTTCCTTGAGCATGAAGACCCCCCATAATTCCTACCTCATCTTAGCTTGTCCTCATCTATTTCCAAGGGAATTTGGTGATCTTGGAGGTGATCCAAGAAGGCTTCCCATTAAAAATTGTTGGGGAGAGGTTTCTAATCCTACTGGTCAATCCAAGATCTCCATTTCCCTTCTCGAGGGGTTTGTTTCCAGTAGTGAGAAATTAGAGTTCGTCATTTTCCCTGCATAAGCTCCTACAAGGTTGCATAGATTCCTTTGTTAAGTTTTAGGAGCTTCTGCCAAGAATCTTACCAGAAAAGAGAGCCTTGTCCGTTTCACACTTCCCAAAAGATATACTATTGGATGATTTGCTTGTTTTTCCAGGCCTGATTCTAGATGGTCGATCTTGTGACATGTCCGTCCAAACGAATGAGATCCTTCTATTACTGATTGGGAGCACATTTGGCTTTCCATAGATTTTCCCAAGGGGTTGAGGGAGAGTCTAACCATTTCTACCATGTCTTTGCTCCTAAGACATTGCCCACTATTTCTGGATCCTAGAGACCCATGCCTTCGGTAAACTTTGGTCTACAAAGCTTTTCCCAACTTTTTATTTTGTTGGTAAAAAAAACTTCATTATATTATCTTAGCTTCAAAATAAAATACATCAACATCACACCATCAAAATAAATCACTACTTCTGCACAAGGTCGAGTAGCAGGCTTAAGAGCTCTGAACAACAATAAGCCTGTGAAGAGGCCAAGACAACCCGTGTCGTTGGTTATTGTGATACAAAAGAAGAAAAAATACATACCTTAGGAATACACATTTAGGGGGTGGGTTCGATAGAAATGCTAGAGGAGAAACAAAGAATGCAGCCCGCTCGTGCATATGATAGTTGATATGTTCCACCTGAGCTTGCAAAGTACGAAGACGGTCATTTGTGTGCCAGAGCTACCTCCGAAGGTCGTCTATGGAGTCTAGGAGCTCACTCTGCATATGTTGGAGGTCATTATTGTAAGCCACCGGTTCATTCCTTTCATCATACCTCCACTCCCTCAAATTTTCCATGCTGAGTTGGACATTGTTCAGTTGGGCCGCTATGGATTCCAAGGTGGATGAAGCCTCAACGTGGCCCAGGGAGTGGCCTGGGGACATGGAAACGTCTGCGTTAGAATGGTGGCTCTGGGTCAACTCTGAGCCCGAGTTGGGAATTCCCTGGTGGGGACGTTCATCCATATGGTAGCCGACTCTACCCCCTTGGGCACATCCTCTCTATCTCAACATACAACCAACACCACCACCACCAGTTGCACCACCGCAGGGAGGACACTGCCTACCCCGCGAAACCCACCACACAAGCTTAATGTTAACCAAATACAATAACACATCACTTACCACTCCTGATCTAGGGAGCCCTAAGAAGTTGGTTCCAGTTCTGTAATCATAATCATAATCCACTGGTGAACAAGGGGGTGCATCACAGTTCCTAGAATTGGGTGAGTTTCTCTAGTAAGGGGACCAAGGCCCATGTTCCCCACCACGTCGCCTCTCCAAAGGAACAAAAAAAAGAAAAAGGTATAACCAAACTGAGGATGGTGGGATGATTTCTCCCTACCCACACTGTCTTGCCCCGGAGTAGTACCCCCAGTCACACATGCTAATGAATTCCCCACATAGATCCCATGGCCAAATTGATTGCAGGTTCCAATCCTCTACACGTCGGCAATCACCAAGCTCTCCCTACACTATCATCCCAAGCCACAGCCTGAGCGAGGACGCCAATACCTCACTGCTCTGTCTCACCCAACGCTCTCTCCTAATTGCCCAAAAATTGCAGCTGACCACCCTCCTGCCTATGTTGTGCATTATGTAGTATTCATGGGAGCAGGTCCGGGTCCCAATGGCCCATTAAGTTGTTCATGCGACGCGTGGAGGCCCATCTGGCTCCACTCTCCAACGCGCCTCCATTTGTCTCTTGCCTTGGACACCCCCATCGGGGACTTCAAGATCTTTATGTAACAACGATTGGATGGACTGCAGTTCCCCGAGATTTAAATCAACTTTGGTTCTAATGTCTGACCATGCAGTCCTGAAATATCTATGCGAAGTAGTCACACCATAGTTGGATAGCTAGTCTGCTGTTGTGTTCCCTTCCCGAAGTACGTGGCTAGTGGAGATGTACCCAAAATGTGTTAGGGAATGCTGAATGCAGGAAAGTTGAGATTATAAGCGCCAACTTTTGGCCACTTTCTAGGGAGAGAGCCGTTGATAATTCTATGAACCATGTCTATAATGAGGCACGAGTCCCCCACGGTTTTGATCCTCCTGCAGTGAATTTGAGCAACCAAACTCATACCCACCTCAAGTCATGTCATCTCCACTACATTGTTCATTGTGAAATAACATAAAATTGAATAAGCTACCCATGAAGAGCCAGTGGAGTCCTAAATGATGCCTCCAAAGCCTCTCGGGCCAGGATTTCCCTTAGAAGCCTCGTCAAAATTTATCTGAAAGCAGGCATTAGTGGGAGTCCTGGGATAAATCATGTCAAACGAGAGATTCAGTTGGGCTAATATCCAAGCCTCAAGGGGGCATCGATCCCAATCATCAAGGGACCATTTGTCAGCAAGGATGGTTTCCTAGACGTTGGAGATCATCTGGCTCCAAATGTGCGTGCTAGAAGGTGTTTTTCCTTCAAACAAGGCTTAGTTCCTCTCCTTCCAGGTGTTCCAAAGAATTAGTCCCAGTGTGAGCCACCATTCTCGATTCACCATCGGATTGGAGAACCGATTAATTGGGCAACTATCAAGGAATTCTTGGATATCTTTAGGGTGATGAGCTATTGGGCCAAAGAGAGTGGAGGCTTGGTCCCAAACTTCACATGTTATGGGGCATCCCTTAAAGAGATGAAGAAGAGATTCTTCCACCTGCTTTCACAGAGGGCACATCGATGGACTAACAAATCTATGTTTTCGAAGTCTATCCTAGGTTAATACCCTCTTGTGACCAACTAGCCAGAGGAAGTGTGCTACCTTGGGCCACAAGTTGCTTCTCAAAATGTGTCACTAGAAAATACTGTCTGATTGCGATTTTCCATTAGTCGAGATGAGATAGGCTTTGACTGAAAAGGTGCCCGATGTAGAACAACCCTATCTATGTTTGTCCGCCTCTTGGGAGATACGGAGCCGTCGTTTTAAGAGATGAGCCCCTAGGCGCTCACTGCCCCCCTATGAGATAGCTGTCGGCCACTCTGCATTGGACTTCCATCTCTGCCATCCATGATCATCAGCTCCTTCGATCTAGTAGTCCACCACTTGAAGGGATGAGATTGAGTGAAAAAGGGGCATCAAGTCTGAGAGAGTTTGATCTTGATCGAGTCGAGGGAGTTGCTGCCAGGAATCCTTCCAGAAGAGGGATGGTTTCCCATTCCTTAGTTCCCAAAATAAATGGTGTCAGATCAGATCGCTATTACTATTTTCCTGGTTCCAGAGTACAGATCCTGTGCTCAAAAGAGGTTCCTGAAGGAGGGCTTCCTGAGATTTCCCTTGTCCATAATTCTAGGTTTAGATTGAATTCCAAATATTGTTTCCTCCTTGAATCCACCTCCACTAGAGTTTTTCCCCGGGGGTGTCGCTTAAAACAACCAGGTCTTGTATTCTTAGCCCCCTTAGGGCCTATGGGAGGCAAATTTTATGCCATGCAACAAGTGGTCATTTCTGGTCCATGGATACACTGCTCCACAAGAATCTCTTTGAATGTTGTTGTTAACTTTGAGTAGATTCTTTTAGGAGAAGGGAGAGCGGACAATTGATACAATGACATGGCTTGTAGTACCAATTTCACAAGGGTAGCCATTCCAGGCAGATTAAGCACACAGAAGGTCCAATTTGAGAGCTTCTTAGAGATCTTAATGTAGATATCTTTCCAGGGGGCAATACATAGGGGGTTAGAGAAGAGGGGGACCCCTAGATATTTTGAAGGGAGAGATCCGATTGTGAAACCCAAGGCTTGAGCTAGACAAGCTTGGATTGGCTAGGGAGTGTGAAAGAAGTAAATACACAACTTATCCTTGTTTAGGAGCATACCTCAAGCATCTTGGAAATCCACCAGAATGTTGTTCGACTGGGCTACTTCCATTATAATCGCCTTCCCAAATAAAAGATTTTCATCCATGAATTTTTGGTGTTTCATATGGACGTTGGTGCCATGCAGGCGAATGCCGTTCAACAAGTTCTGATGTTTGGCTTCCTTGATCATTCTTCCCATCCCTTCTATTGCAATGATGAATGGAAAAGGGGATATGGGGTCTCCTTGACAAATTATACGAGAAGATTTGAAGGTTTCTGAGGGGGATCCATTAATCATGATTGAGAAGAATGAGGTGGAGATCAAGGATCTAATCCAATGGATCCAGTCATCACCAAATCCAAAATCCCTAAGGATCCATTCAATCATAGGCTTTTGATAGATCCAGTTTGAGCAGCATGCCTTTCATTTTATGGAATTTCATATAGTGAATGGTATCATGTGCTAAGACAATGCCATCAAGGATTTGGTAGCCTTCTAAAAAACTGATTGTTCCTGGCTGATATCATGTAGTGGAGAATGGGTTTCAGAAGTCTGACCAGAATTGTGGAGAGGATTTTATAGATGAAATTAAAAAGGGTTATTGGTCTGAAGTCACTAGGGGCTAGAGCATCTTGGGATTTGGGAATGAGATTGAGGAAGGTGGCATTCAAACCAGACTTGATTTGGTGGAGGTGGCTAGGTTCCTCCACCAGATCATATATCTGTTGACTCAGGAAGGGCTAACATGCTTTGAAGAATTCAACAATGAATCCATCAGGGCCATTAGCTTTATTGGATGGTAAGTATTTAACCACCTCTTCAACCTCAGGGAGCAGGATGGGGCTAAGGAGGGTTTCATTTTGAGTAGGGGTTACCAAGGTCAGGATATGATGCAAGATTGTCTGGATAGATTCACTTCTGTCATAAAATTTTTCTTTCACTAAGGCAGAGAAATATGCTCTGAGTTCCAATTCAATATATTCTTGACATTCATGGTGAGTGCCTGAAGATCCTTGAAGTTGTTCTATATGGTTTCAATGGCGATGGTTGATCATGGATATATGAAAAAACTTAGTGTTGCACTCTCCCTTGTGCAACCATTGGATTCACGACTTTTGGCGCCATAGGATATTTTCTTGGGATATTATTTATTCTATCTCATAGATTAGAAGCCCCTCTTCCTCTTTTAACTCTGATGAGTGGCCATCTCATATGATCATCTTCTCAACGTCTTCCAAGTGAGCTTCCAGTTTGTGTTTCTCCTCGAAAACGTTGCCAAACTCCTCCCGTTTCCTGGTTTTGATTTTGAGCTTCAATACCTGAAGTTTCTTTCGAAAGGTTTGCATCTTGTTTCCTAGGGGGTTTTCCATAGTGGTCCACTAGGTTTCAATCTTCTCCAGAAAGCCAAGGTGTTGTGACCAGACACTTTCAAAGCAGAAGGGATTCCTCCGAGGAGCGACCATGGAGGTTACGTCCAGATAAACCAACCAGTGATCCGAGCCAAGGGATGGAAGGATCTCTATTTCTACATTTGGATCGTGTAGGATGTTGAAAAGTGTGCAACAAGAAATGCTTGTTGAGAATGCAACAAGATGATGGATCTTAGTGGAAAGGATTCGCCTTCACTAAGTGGGCCCGCAGGCTATTTTTGGCGCAAGTCTATTTTTAGACTATGTCTATTTTTAGACATATGGATCATGTCTATGGATTTCAGGTTGCTGTTTATGGATGATTGATCAAGTTGGAAAAAATAGATGGACTTCTATTTTTAGACCACAGCGGAGTGACACCACAGCGGAGTGACTCCTCAGTCTAAATATAGAACAGTCAAATATTATTAGCTCATAATAATATTTAGACTATAAACTTTGTCTTATTCTCTTGGAGCACTTCAGGATGAGCTACGGATGTGGTACATGCAGATCCCAGAAGGAAATACGTGGTTACCTATGGGATGACTAATATTTGCATGCAGGACTTCAGTTAGAACTCAAGTGAGTTGAGTTTAGTGGACTGGAGGTGCAGTTGATGGAGTTGTGTTCAGTTTAGCTTTGTTAAACTGGTTGTATTTAGTCTAACTGGCCAATAGACTAGAGATGAGTTGGGTGAATTAGTTATTAATTAATTCACAAGTTATTAACTCATAATACAACTAATGAATACATCAGTTAACTCAGTTGCATGTCAGTGCCTGTTCAATTCAGCAGGGACAGGTGTTAGAGAATCAGATTGCTATCAGTTGTGACTATAGTTGTGCATCAGATTTTGCACAAGTCAAGGGATTGAGTATGCCAATGAGTTTGCCCACATTGTAGCTTGTGCTCATGTTATTTAGCCAAGTAAATACGTGGTTGCCTTGGAATTATCATCAGTTCTTCTTGCAGGATTGAGCAGAGGAGGCAGGCAAGCAGCGGAGGAGATTTGAGCCAGAGATTGATTCAGATCTGAGCTGTATTGTGTGTAACAGAGGTGGAGATACTTGTGAGAAGTATTATGCTGTGTAATGTTACATGACTCAATCCTTAATATACAGATAGTTGGGGTTTTTAGCGAGATGCTTTCCCCGGGATACATATTGTGTTAATGTGTGAATTCTCTTGATGTTTTATTGTTATTGATGCTGCTATATTGATGATCAACGTAGAGGAGCTTATGTATTGTGTATGTTTTCCGCAATAGTACATGGTCATAATAATCTCCATTGAATATGTGTTAAATTATTCAAAATTTCTACAAGGTAATTGTTGGGCACCAGATAAATTAGGATGAGAGTCCAAAGTATTTGATACAACTTATGACCTACTTCTTGGGCAAAGAAAAATTAGGTCGAGAGCTCAAATTATAGGATCTAACATAAATTGGGATGATGGTTAATATGAAAGAAAACTCAACCATTTTCATATGCATAACCATTGACTGACACATTGTTCTAGTGATCCTTGGAATCATCGAGATTTAATTTAGACCATGGCCATGCATACCACTGCTGAAAAATTTTACTCAATCCTCGAGTCATGCAACTAATATTGTTGTTATTATCATTATATATGTAATCCATAAGAATATTCAAAAAATAACTCCTTGCTACAAATTTGGTGCCACCTACTACAATTTCAATGTTGCAACAACGCTAGTGTTGTAGGTTGTTGCTTCAATTCTAATGTTTGAACTCCCTGTTGCAACACTAGTTTCGCAACTTGGTGTTGCAACTCACTATTGTAGCTCTAGTGCTACAACTCGCTGCTATAATTGTGGTGCTAGAAATCTCAATATTATGAGTTGACATAGAAACCATGAGCCGTTGGAACCTAGAGCTGATCGAAAACTCAAACTATTGTTGTTACACAATTGTTCTTCCATTATTTCAATTCGGATCAATATTAGACATAATTAATTGAGTTGTTAATAAGTATTTTGGAATTATATATCAGTCATTTATTGTTTGTTAATTGTTATCAAACTACATGAGAAACTTATGGATCTCATGTATTAGTTTTTATTTTATTTTTAAATAAATATTATGTATAAAAAGAGTTCCTTTTTCATTTCATGGGAAGGAATCTTAGTGCAATATCCAAATGATAATGAAATAATTTATTTATTGAATTTTAATTTTAATTGTAATTTATATTTTTTGAGTGTATGATTGGATTAATTAATTTTATTTATTTCCTTTTACATATTTATAAAAACAATTACCTCAAATCATAGCCACCCCACATGAGCGATGGGAAATCAATTTAACTGGTGATAAAAGTCCACAAAAATTAGATATAATGGAAACATCCTTGCATAAATAACAATTGGGAATGGGAATGATAGAAGTTGCATGCTTGAATCAACATACTCATGTTTCAAGAACTATGTATTATCATTTGGATATATTCCCAATTCACAGATATGATAGAACTATTGAAAAATGATAATTACACTTGTGTTGTAGCAGCTCCAACCACCCTCCAAAATTTTTCCTATGCTTCGATTTTGGAGCCTCCCTTCTTATCCATAAGAGCTCATATTACACTGATCCAGGTGTCCATGCTTCAACTAATACTTATATTTTCAATTTTGCTTTTGTTTTCTCACTTATCTAATCTTTCTAAGTCACAAGTTGATCTCCCAACTTGGTCTCACAGCAGTTTTGGGCTAGCCTCCAAAAATTGTGCAATCCTTGAGGGAAAGTAGCCTTGATGATAGGAATTGCGTAGTCCTGACTGGAAGTCATCCTTAAGCTCAGAAAATGCATAGTCATGGAAGGCAGCGCAACACTGAGGCCAAAAATTGTGCAGTCATGGAAGCCAATCCATAAACTGCACAACCCTAACCAAGCTCAGAAACTGTGTAGTGCATTGAGCCATAAAGTTGCAAATTTCCCTGGAACTATGCAGTTGTTCCCAATGATGTGCATGGAAAGTTTCCCTGAAGAAAGGAAAAAGGAAAAAGGAAAAAGAAAAAAAATCATCCCTAAAAAATATCCTGAAGGCGGCACTTGCATTATTTTTAAAAACTTTCACCAAGTGTCGTATTTTCCTTGATTTTAAGAATGTGCATCATAAATCCTAATTTTCCCAAATATATTTAGTCGACACTTGTAGAGCTCATTTGCACACTCAATCTTGGAGCTCTAGCATTATCGTGGAGATCAAGGAACCTTCGTTGTGATCGTCATCTCTTTTCCAGGTGAGTTTCGCTTTTATCATATTTTTCCACTTTTTCAGTCACGTTAACTTTAAGGCTTTTTGTCACTTTCTCATGGTTTCTAGCATTTTAACTTGTAGAATTCTTATTTTATGTTTTATATTTCCTTTCCCAAGTGTCGCATTAGTTTTCTTGTTTTTGAACCAACGGTCGTCGTTGTGACGACTCTCCTCACACACTTGATTTCCCTTCCGTTTGATTAATTGTTGCACTTGATTCACATGGATTTACTCTTACATAGTCAAATATGCACTCAAGCACACACTATCTCTCAGATTTTCTCATTTTCCACACTTCTCTTATTCAGATCTGCACTTCCCTTGGCTGGTTTTCACTTTGCCTAGCAGGGCACTTCACAATCCTAAGGCTCAAGCCCCAAGACCCAAGCTTGGCCTCTAGAATTGCGAAGTGCATAGTCCAAGCTGGATCAAACTATGCATTGCGTAGTTCCAGGAGCTAGTCTGTCATCTTTGCCACTGAGACCTCGCAATGCGCAATCTCTCCCGGAACTTTGCCCAAGCTGAACTATGCATTGCACAGTTTCAAGCCACAACCTTTGACCTTGGCTATTGGGATAGCGCAATGCACAGTTACCATAGGCAGTCAGGCCCTCTTTCCAATGAAAATTGTGTAATCCTCGCCACTAGATGCTTGTTTTATTGCTGAACTTGCCTTGTATGTATATTTCTTTAAGATTGATATTTTCTTGCCATGAGTGTTTTTTTTGTCCCACGGGTATAGTAGTTGTTGAGCACCTCTCCAAGAGTTACTATTACCATGGAACCTAAGAGAACTACTTTAAAAGAAACCATTGAAAGTAGTATTGGGGAAGCAATTGAGCAAATGTGAGTAGATTTTCTAGTGTATGCAGATACTCAGTTGTTTATAGAAAAGGGATCATCACTTACGTGGAAGTAGGTTAAATATGCTTTTGCATAGGACTTTGAGGTGGACCTAGAGGACCGACAGGTGTATCTCAGCATCTGGAAGTTACGATTATACAAGGTTGCATGAAGGTATCCAACCTTCTCGTGTGCAAATGTCATCAGCTAGATTGTCTCACACATTCATGAGAAGACGATGACATTGAGTAGTGCCAACGGACATAAGCTTGCCACCTTCCAGGCATAAGACTATCAGTGCATGTATCACTTGGCCAAGCTAGTAGAACACATGGACTCACTTTTCTATGCCACCCATAGTCATGTGAACACAAGATAAACTGTCAAAGGCTAAGTGAAGGAGACATCAAAGTTTCAATAAACACCCACCCATGTGTACAAGGAAAAGTCCCTTAGGAAGACCTACCAACTCTTGGTTATCTTTTCTTATAGGATCCATGGTCAATAGAGCATGCAAACCTCTCCTGAAGGGTGGGAAGTATTATTAGAACAAGTGGTAAACAAGGGGAAGTCATTCAACTAGTTAGATCTGTTGGCTCGACAATTGAAGGCCCATGTAGTAGAAATCCTCCTGAGGGTGAGTGAGAAAAGTTCTATATGTCTACATACTTACTGGATGCAATCTATGCAAAATAGCAGTTCCCTAGAATGAATTGGAAATGGACACCATGAGAGTGTGTCATGCATATCTATTGCAAGTTTCTTTCGAAATGCAGTTATCGAGGAGTAATGGAACATGTTGGGTGTGGGTTTTGTGCATGGATTTCGCACAAGGTTTTGGGCATGATGGTTTTCTTCCCATTGTATGTTGTAGATCCAGTCAAGGGAAGTACGGTTATGTTCTAATCCAGGGTTAATGGATTAGGGTTTATGGATGCTTCAGTATGTATATATATGTATTGTAACATTGAAAGGAATATAAGGAAAAATAAATCTAGTAGTCCCAGTGTTTGGATCAGGGGAAAATATCTGTGTATTTGTTTTGTTTTTCTCGCCATTGTATATTTTCTATTTTTAAGAATTCATTTGCAAGTAATTTTTGTACAGTATTAAAACCTACAACACGGCTACTTGACCACTTCATCATCCCATTGCACAAGCTCATCTTTGAAGAAGATACACCTTGCATGTCACGACAAGCAATGGAGGTGATAGTAGACATCACAGATTGGTATGTCTCACCAAGTGGCACCTTCATTAGAGTGTTTGGCAGAGAGAAACCTTTGCATGTTTTACCAAGGTACGCCACCAGCCAAATTGTCATGCAAAAAGTGTTGTGTTCATTTGGTGTGACTTTTATACTTGTTTCCTACACTTTATTTCGCTAGTTTTGATCCTATTTTCCTCCAAGTCCGTGAAACTTCACATGTTAATCACCCTTTTTCTCATTTATACAGCCTATTTCACTGTCACATTATTTTTCCATGTTTTGCTGAATATTACAATACAATATTCCTTTTTGTGACTAACTAGGGGTAAGCATTGGAGAAGTATTTTGGACCCTCTTCTCTTTTTCAAGTGTTTCTTGTGAAGATGAGGTTATGGAGTGAACAGGCCGCGCTGATCGGTTTCAGAGCATGGTAGAGTAGATTTCTATTACACCCTGTATGTTGTTACAGGTTATTGTTATACACGGTATGATGTTACACGATGGGCTGATAAATATGACCATTGTTACACCAAGGATGTTGTTACCTAGTGAATGTTGTTACATCCCGAATCATCATTTGACCGCAGGATGTTGTTGCACCGTAGCTGGCAAAGTCATGGTACTATTCCACACAACTCCTGTCGGGGATTATCGATTGTTTATTTAGAAGCAACAGATCCAAGTATTTGCGATCTTAACCAATGTATCTAAGAAGCATTTGTATTTAGAAATAGGTTATAAATACTTTCATTTTATGATCAGTGAGAGAATCATGAGATTCTCATGACTAATCTATTCCTGATTTTGGGTATGTAATAATTATAAAAGAAACTCGATTTCTTATGTACAGGGAGGGCATATAGAAAACCACTATTACTCTGATCTTGTAACTTTTAATAATTTTTAATATTGAAGTCACTATGGTGATGGTGTTACTTCTCCTCATATGATTCTTTAACTAATCTCTTGTTTATTCTTGCACCCCTGTTAGGGAGGAAGGTCCCTCCTCTTTAGTAGGGACTACAGCGGTAGAAGTAGTTGTATATTATTATTTTTTTTATTGTTGTATGGTTTTCTATTATTTCTGTATAAATTGTAAAATACACCCGCTTCATTTCCAGATTATATTATGATGTTACACTAGTTTGATTAAACAAAATGATAGTGACCAGCGGGTGTAGTCATTAGTTTATTGTGCGGTGCACCCTTGCTCTAGTAATTGTGAAGTGTGATTTCATTTATGTGGAGTGTTTTAATTTCTGCATGAATTATTTAATTTCTACAATTGATTCAGTGACATCCTTTACTGTCTCTTTTTATTCTTTTCATTCTTGGCTGTAGTGTATCATCACAGATAGTGCGAACTCCATTGAAACAAGAAGACCTACCCTAGGTTGAAAATTAATGGTGGCAGTCTTGGTCAATTAGGATTGATTAAAACGACACTACAATATCATCTCGCCACATGGTTGTCAACAACGATGCATATGAAGAAGAAAGCACCATGGACAACTCTTCGTTTGCGGATTAGATTATACAAGATAAAGAACTTGAAATTCATGGATGTGAAGGCAAAGGAGATGGTGAGGTTTTAATTCGACACTCGGGACTTTAATCTGTATTAGCCCCATGGTATTTGTAAAGACCACTGTGTGAGAGTTTACTTTCCCTGGATCGGCGGGGAATTCCATAGGCCAAAGGAGGATCCATGGAGGTACTTCTACAATACCTCTAGACTCCATGAGCCAGTTAGTTTAGCATGGACTTCACAGGCTTCTCCATAGATGACGATAACTCTGGAAGCAACAACAGAAGAAGGCAATAATCTCATGCAAGACAAGGGAAAGAGGAAGATTAATGACATTCCAGAGGGAGAACAAAGCTACAAGATGAAAGTAGATCCTATTATCATGAAAGAAGATTTGGGAGCATAAGAAAATAGGAAGCAGAGGATACAAAGAGAAGAGAGGAGGAAGAGAGAAAAGAAGAGGTTGCAGGAAGCATAACTAAAGCTGCAGGAGATAGAGTAGAAGCTGAAGGAAGAACAAGAGTTGAGGGGGAGAGAAGAAGAAGAGAAGCACAAGAATAAAGGCAAGGCACAATAACAGAGGAAACAACATTGACACAAGTTCAAAAGTAGGAGAAAAACCAACCAGCAGCTGAGGAGGAAGTTGAGAAGATGCAGGATTAGGAGCTTGCTCAACAGATTGAGCACTTGATTGAAGTGAAAAACATGGAGATGGACCAGGAGTCGAAGAATGAAGATGTCGATCTGATGCTGAGCGCACCATAGTTCATACCTCAATCTCCAACACCTCCAACAGCAGAGCTAGCCCTGAGCAAGGAAGGGGGTGTTTCTCCCTATGATGATAATTCGATAATGGATGTGTACAATCTGTCGTTTGATGAGTTCCAAAGGAGGACTGTACAAGAATGGAGAAAGCACTTTACATATGATCATCCATCACCTACATTCGTTAGAGAAAGGGTGATAGTGTTGGATACCTTGAAGCATCCAAATTCCATTGTCAAAGCCAACTTGGCCTTTCCAGGAGAAACAAGATCAAACATTTAGTATTTAATGGCCGAGAATGAGAGATTGACACAGAAATTGCAGGCTTCAGGGTAAGAGGTAGAACAACTCTATGCAACGGCGCATAATGAAGTTTCTATAGGTGTTTACTTGGAGGAGATGAGAGTAGTGACACTTGTTTAAGTATCAACACTTGGAGAAACCATGTGGAAACTCAATGACGAGTTTGTCACCGTATAAGGAAATTTTCTATTTGCACAATGTATAGTAGCAAAATAAAGAGTTTGTTAAAATCCTCAAGAACATACAAGCTATCATTGCCTATGTGCAAGAGTGGACAATGTGATACAAAGGGGGATCACTTGACTTAGTGAAGAAAGTGAAGCCATAGGCAGAGCTGGAGAAAGTGAAACTTTGAATGTTGATTCATAAAAACAAGTAGCTCACCTCATTCATTGGTAGAAATAAGGCCCCATATGTACAGTTGTTTTGTAGTTTGGATGTATTGGTGAGAACGCACTAGATCCCATAAGTTAGTTCACTCACCAAAGCCAAACCCAAGAACCTGTTGGAGAAAATGTGACTAGGTTCAGTCTTCATAAATGTAATTTTTGATATTTGTACTTATTCAATAAAACAGAATTTAATTTGATATTATTTGTCAATGAGTTTCTTTCTCATTGAAAATAGGACAAGCACATTTTGAAGTGCTTCTAGAGAGTCAAATTCTAAATGTAATTATGATGAGACCCTTTGAGGGAATGTTACATCATGTATGACATTATTCAAGGTCATGGGAACACCTCTAAGCATGGTCAAATCCTCTCCTAGTGGCAACGAAGCTACAAGTAGCAAAATAATGAATAAAAATGAATTTAAGAGCAAACTGTAAAGTCAACTTTAAGGAAAGTCATGTCATCTTGAATAGGAGGGACAAACCCCTATTTATAGAGGTTGTCCACTCCTCAAAAGGACACCAATCTCATCTCTAAAATTCGTAAGAAAAAGGAGGACGACGATAAGAGAAGGAAGAGGGCTACAAGGGCAAAAAGTTAAGGAAATAGAACAGCAAAGATAAGAAGGCCATTTCAGAAGTAGCTATAGCCACACGTGTGAAGGAATAAGGAATAGTTTGCGGCGAGATCAGTAGTAAAGTTACAGTGATATATTCTTTATGTTTTGGGCTAGTAACTTGGCCTGCAAAGGCCTCCTACTCTAGCGAGGAAGAAGGACTCTCAAGCGAAGTAAGGAAGAAACAAATTGAATGTATGAAGGACTGTTTCTAGGGCTAAACAATCACACGTGCGAGGTGTAGCAAGCATATGACAATGAATTTTTTTTTTTGTTTGGGAGAAAGATCAAGCCTCCAAATACTCATGAGCTTAGTGAAGGAGTCCATTTCTCTAAGGTGAAAAGGACTCTAATTGGAAGACAAAGTGCTAAAAGAAAAAGTGCTAGAAGATGTGCTGGAAATGACAGTGCAAAAAGAAGGATTTCACTTATGCTTGGAGGATATCCTAGTTAAGGGTCTAGGGTTTGTTAGTTGTTAAAATAAGAAGCTTTAGTAAGAGAACTCTTACAAAGGGTTTTCCTCTCAAGAGTAGAGAGGGTTTGTCCCTAGCAGAGAGCCAAACCTTGTGTTCTTGTTATTTTTTTTGTAGCAGTTTGATGAAAAACACAAATTAATAAGAAGAAGAAGAAGAAGATAAATTGTAAAAACACATCACAAATTGCTATCAAGCGACGGAGAATCACTTTACAATACTTTGCCCTATATTTTCCAACATGTTATCAGAGCTAAGGTGACACATCAAGGAAAGAGCAACTCAAAACTTTGAAACGGGAACTATAAACTCAAAATGGGAACTCTAGCCAAAATACCCCAAAAAACATGAAAGACAGTGCTAAAAACAAAAAGTGTTGATGTTGGAATAACATTTTTTTTCTAGGGTAAATTTTCCACATGTTTTAAAAATGGCAGTGAAAACCAATTTTTTGTGCAAAAGAACCCTCAAAACAAAAAGTGTTGATGTTGGAATAACACTTTTTTTAGTGTAAAGTTTTAACATCTTGAAATAATGGCGTAAAATATTTTATCATGGCTCTGAAAAACATTCAAATTTCAAAAGAATAATGAAAACATAAAAATTAAAATTAAAACAAAAATTAAAACAATGAAAAAAAACAAAACAACAAAAACAAAAAAAATCAAATATATAAAAAACAAAAAAAAATTCGTTCATAAAAATGTAAAAAAAATAACAAAATTAGCCTATAAATTTAAGAATTAAAAAAACCAAAAAAGTCAAAAAAAAAAGTATATAATAAAGAAAAACACATTTTCAAAAAAATGTAATTTGATTTAAATAATATATATATATTATATATATATATATATATATATTAAGAATTTTAAATGTTTTTTTTCTTAATTTTGAAAACCTATATTTATAAAAATTTGAAAATGTTTTTTCTTTTTAAATCAAGAGTATATATATTTTTGATAATTTTAATTTTTTTTTCATTTTTTTTAATTTAAAAATATATATATATTTCTTAGAATTTTAATTGTTTTTTGCTACTTCTTTTTTTAAATTTGAGCATATTTTTGTTTTTTAAGGTGTTTTTTAAAATGTTTTTAATCTTAATTTTAGTAGTTTTTTAAATTTCTTTTGTTTTTTCTTTAATTTTCTATTTTTTTTAATCTAATTTGTTTGTTTGTTTGTTTTATTTTTTTTTTACTCACTTAATTTTATAGTTTTTTTTTTTTGAAGTTTACAAGATAATTTCTTTTTTTACATTTTTTATGTTTTTTTTTTGTCTTTTTTATACATAGTTTATATTTGCTTTTTTATGTAATCAACATTTAAAAAAAAAAAAGAAAAAAAAGACAACTAGAAAATTTGTTAAATAATCATGATTTGAAAAAATATTGGACATAAAAATGTAACATTTAAAAAAAAAAATATCCACACTTAATAAATTGTTGTAGATCTAACCCGGAATATTATAGATCTAATAAGAAAATATAAGATAATGCAAATAAACCCAGAAATATATAGAAATGCTTCTTTATTATCAAACCCTTAAGGTAGGGCAACACCATACATTCACTCCTTAAGGAAGGAGAATACTCCACAACCCATTCATACAATAATACTTCTCTTCATATCGCTCCATGTGGAGTCTCTAGCCTCTATATAGGCCTCATACATACAATACCATGTATCATTACCATGGTTTCCTCATACCATCAACTAATACCATGGGCCCCTTACATTATTATTAACTACTTGTGGTCCCTTACATGACATGGGTTAACCACCTTATTTATTACTATGGCCCATCCCATTATTACATTATTACCTTGGGTACCTCCCTCGGTACCCCATATTCCCCCCCCCTAGGTACATAACATTCCACCCCCCTTAGCATGTTTCGTCCCCGAAACATGAGAAGAACACAAATAATAAGATCTACTCAAAAGAGTAGTCCACTGATACCAAGCACGTGCATCTAGCCATCCAAGAGAAAAGGTGAACCCTTGATCTCGCCGGTGCCTCGCTCGCTTGAGATGGAAGTCGACCGTGGCCGCTCTTCTGGTGTTGATGTGTAGTAGGTGGATCGTCTCTCCTTTCTATCCGTCATGTGACTACTTGGTTTCCATGATGGTTGTCTTGCGGGGTGATGTGGGTGATGATATGTTGAAGTTTTAACCCACGATGGCTTTTGCTTGACTTCACCCTGCTGTGGTGTCTGTTGTGGTGTCTTATTTTTCAATATGACTTCAACCACTGAGCCCTCCTCTGATGTATCATCACCTGTAACATTTTCTTCTGCAGCCTCTGTTTGTGTTTGATTGTCGATCATCAAAGGCTCATCATCTGATATGTTAGTCCCTTGAACATTTTCTGCTTCAGCCTCCATGTGTTCTACTTGTTTTTGGATGGAAATATCCTGTAATGTAATTTTCTTCTTTTTATACCATAGCTTGAGGAATTTCTTCTGCACATTAATATTGATAGTACCCATGGATTCCATCCAAGGATATCCCAAAACAACATCCATATTATCCATTTTTGAAGCATAAAAATCACCATGCAACACATATTTATCCATAGAAATCTTCAAATCCTTGTACACTTGAACATCTTCATTATCAACCCATGTATGTTCAATTTGTTTTGCTGGGACTTGCAATTTTTTTGCCAACTTAACACTGATAAAATTATGTTTTCAATTAGGATTGATAGAAACAATGATCTTCTCTTTCTGAATCAATCCATGCACCTGCAATAAGGATATATCAGTAGGAAATAACCCTTTAGCTTCCATAGTTTCCTTCTTTTCTATAAAAATAAAATCTTTGCTAGGCAATGTGACTTGACGAGCTAACTGGCAAGCCTCCGTCCACGTGGAAGGGTGTTGAAGTAGAACTTGAGCTTTGATGGCTTCTTTAAGACCGTTGATAAAACATTCCTTGAAGAATGCATCTGTGAGACCCCAAGTGCGGAAGGCTAAGGCTTTAAAATCGGTAATATATTCCTCCATTGTACCCGTCTGTTGGAGCTTACAGAGACGACCCAAAAAAGAGTCTTCCTGTTCAAGGCGATCTAGGCCCGCCATCACAAAAATATTGGCGAAAAATTGAAATGGTCACAGATCCGTCAATATTGCTCAGAATCCCTATTATAACTTGTTTTTAGAAATGGAACCACCATTCTTCATCTGCCCATGTGATAGAAATCCTGATTCAGACACTGGAATTTCAGATCTGCACTGCTACTCTCCCGGCGTCATCCAAAATTTCTGCAAAAAGAGCTGATTTTAAATCAGTGATATCTCCCTCATACGGACTCCGATTCGACTGATTTTTTTTTTGAAATCATGTGTTTTTTCACAAAGATTCCAGATCTACAATTAGATCTTGCAGATCTGGCACCAGGACTTCTAGATCTGTGCCGCAAAATCGCTGCCCTGAAAAATTATCTGCAACCCTACTGATTTTTAAATCAGTGATATCTCCTTCATCCGGACTCCGATTCGACTGATTTTTTTTTTTGAAATCGGCTATTTTTTCACAAGGAATACAGATCTGCAATCAGATTTTTTAGATATTGAACCAAAATGTACAAATCTGATCTGCAAACTCGCCGCCCTTGAAATCCTACAAAAAGTAAAAAAAAATCTCCACTTTTGTGCCCAAGAAAGTGCTCTGATACCACTTGTTGTAGATCTAATACCACTTGTTGTAGCTCTGATACCACTTGTTGTAGTTCTAACCCAAGAATATTATAGATCTGATATGAAAATATAAGATAATGCAAATAAACCCAAAAATAATATGAAATGATTCTTTATTGATCAAATAGCTCTGATACCACTTGTTGTAGATCTAACCTGGAAATATATGAAAATATAAGACAATAGAAATAAACCCAAGAAATAAGATAGAAATGCTTCTTTATTATCAAACACTTAAGGTAGGGCAACACCATACATTCACTCCTTAAGGAAGGAGAACACTCCACAAGCCATATGCTTGTACATACAATAATCCTTGACTCTATTTCTTGACTTGGAGTCTCTAGCCTCTATATAAGCCTCATACATATAGTACCATGGATCATTACCATGGTTCCCTCATACCATCGACTAATACCATGGGCCCATTACATTATTACTAACTACTTGTGGTCCCTTACATGATATGGGTTAACCACCTTATTTATTACTATGGCCCATCTCATTATTACATTATTACCTTAGGTACCTCCCTTGGTACCCCATATTATCTCCCCTAGGTATATAACATTCCACCCCCTAAGCATGTTTCGTCCCCGAAACATGGGAAGAACACAAATAATAAGATCTACTCAAAAAAATAGTCCACTGGTACCATGCACGTGCATCTAGCCATCCAAGAGAAAGGTGAACCCTCGATCTCGCTGGTGCCTCGCTCGCTTGATATGGAAGTTGACTGTGGCAGCTCTTCTGTGTTGATGTGTAGTAGGTGGATCTTCGCTCCTTGCTATCCGTCATACGGGGGTTGTGACTACTTGGTTTCCATCTTGATGGTTGTCTTGCTGGGTGTTGTGGGTGATGATATGTTGAAGTTTTAACCCACGGTGTCTTTTTCTTTAATTCACCCTGCTGTGGTGCCTGTTGTGGTGTCTTCTTTTCCAATATGACTTCAACCACTGAACCCTCATCAGATGTGTCAAGGGAGGTACCTAGGGGGGATCATATGGTGTACGAAGGGAGGTACCCAAGGTAATAATGTAATAATGAGATGGGCCATAGTAATAAATAAGGTGGTTAACCCATATCATGTAAGGGACCACAAGTAGTTAGTAATAATGTAATGGGCCCATGGTATTAGTGGATGTATGAGGGAACCATGGTAATGATCCATGGTATTGCATGTATGAGGCCTATATAGAGGCTAGAGACTCCACATGGAGGGATGTCAAGAAATATAGTCAAGAAAGATTGTCAAGGATTATTGTATGTACAAGCATATGGCTTGTGGAGTGTTCTCCTTCCTTAAGGAGTGAATGTATGGTGTTGCCCTACCTTAAGGGTTTGATCACTAAAGAATCATTTCATATTATTTCTGGGTTTATTTGCATTGTCTTATGTTTTCATATCAGATCTATAATATTTTCGGGTTAGATCTATAACAAGTGGTATCGGAGCTATAATATATATTGATAAATTGGAAGAGTGGTTAAATCTGCAAGGTGGGGATGGTGTTCGGTTGGAGGAGTTTGTGATAAAGTTTCTTTTATATGCTGATGACCGTGTATTGATTACTAAATCAGCCCAGGGATTGCAGATGTACCTATATGCCCTTGAGCATTTTTGTAAAAAAACGGGGATGCAAGTAAAAATCAGCAAGACCAAAATAATGATTTTCTCAAATAAAAAGAAGCAGACCCAACATACGTTCTTCTTTGAAGGCAACATTCTTGAAGAAGTAAATGAATACAAGTACCTCAGGATTGATTTCAACAACAAGCTTAATTGGGAGCATTGCAGAAAGAAGAGAATATTAGGAGGTCGGAAAGCACTATATGCTCTTCAAAACAGATGTATAGAGGCAGAGTTATGGGATTGGAAAACAATTAAAGTGATTTTTGGGCTCCTAGTTTCTCCAGTGATATTATATGGGTGTGAAGTGTGGGTTAGCAGCATCCCTGTCTCAAAATGGAAGCATGTTGAGAAAATCCAAAACCGCTTGATAATGAGCAAGTTTAAAATAAAAAGTTTAGTTTCTTATGAGGTAATGCTGAGTGAAACAATAACAACTTCCATCAAAGCAATTGCTATGGTGCATCTCATAAGGTATCTTCATAAGAATTGGTGCATCTAAAGAATTGAGCAAATGGGAGAAGATAGATGGCCTAAAGTTATCTTCAAGGAATGAATAAGTGAAATAAAGAAATCATGGATGATACAAAACAACAAATGGATGCAAAACTAGATATTTACTTCAATGCATTTCCCACAAACATAAAGGATTTAAAAAGTTTTGTTATGGAGAAGTTTTTTAAGCGTATATGGGGAAAAGAGTTGGGTAGAAAGAAGTTACCATGTTCAAGAATTCAACCCCACTTGTGATCTCCAACAAAAAGAGTACATTGGAGCTAGCATTCCATGGAGAGCAAAGATTCTTATTGCTCAATTAAGAAGTAACTTGCATCAACTACAGTGCGAAATAGGTTGGTGGAAAAGACCTAAAGAAGTTTGGGAAGAACGAGTGTGTACTTTCTGCATCTCTAGGGCACTGGAATTGGAAAAACATTTCATTTTGGAATGTGATGCTTTCAGAGACATCAGAGACAATTACAACAGTATGTTAACACCAGTTCCTTGGCATTGTCTTTTTAGTGAGCGGACTGTTAGAAGGTTGAGTCAGTGCATTATTAATTTGAATAATAAGAAGATTGAATTACAAAAGGCAGAAAACAAGGAAGCTAATGGTCCCATAGACTATATCTAGTCTCGTAGATGTTAAAATTTCATTTCATTTCATAAAATTAAGATAATTTGTATTGTACTCATTGTAAGTTAATATAATACAAATATGATCATGAATTTTAATTAAAATTTATTTGATATTTTTATAATTAACATGATTTTATATAAGATAGTTGTAATTAATTATAAATTAACATAATATAAGTATGATTATGAGTATGTAATATATTTAAGATTTACAATTTCATGATTTATTGTGTGTTTGTGAAATTCATTTGAATGTTTAGTTTAATTCTCTTAAAATGATTTCCATTTTGAATTTCTGCCTATAAAGTTTGAACCCCTATGATGTGATGGGAACTAAACTCTACCTCAATTAATTGGTTTATATTTTATGAATTAATTCCATTTAAACTTATTTAAATATATTGTTTGCCAAATTTAGTTAAATATTTAATGACTTAAATTTTAACTTGATTTACGCTTTATGAGTTAATTGCATTTAAACTGATTTAAATATATTGTTTGTTAAATTTATTTAAATATTTAATGAATTACATTTTAACTTGAGCAAAAATTAATTATTATACAACTTTCTTTTATTTTCTAATTTAAATTCTAGGAGTATTAAGAACAAGTGATTTTTCTCTTCATCTAATTTATTTGAATGTTTATCAAGGACCATTTGCTGTGCAACTTCTCCTCCGACCCTTCTAAAATATATGGATGTAAAAAACAAATGCCTTTTTGAGCCCAACCAAAAGTATGCTTTAACCAAACTAGGTAAACCCTAAAGTAAAACCTAAAAGAAAACAGAAAAGTAATTGATAAAACAGGAAAATAAAATTTGGTTAATAATTAGAAACGACGCTCTAGCAAATAAAACCAGGGCGGTGGATTCCGGCTCGACTGTGGCGGGGAAGTTCGAATCCTTGCCCACCTCCTCCGGGATCTATATATTCAAAGTGTTGGCTCTCCCCAACTCGTCTCCTGTCATTCCTCCACCTCCACAGGTCCGTCATTCCTCCACCTCCACAGGTACTTTCTCTGAGCTTTCTGATCAACTAGATTTCATCGTCCATTTCTTTTGGTTCTTACATGCTTTTGTGTCAACGTAAAAACCATGACAAAAAAACAACGAAAAAACCAGAACGGGGGCCACAGGAATCGAATTCCGATTACAAGAGCGTCACATTAATGTTTAAGTCGTATGATTTCAGTTGAATTGAACATACGACCTCCTGCTTCTTGAGTGACCAGAAAACCCATTGAACTGGATGATTTCAGCAGGCCACACGAAAAATTAACTTATTTCTAGTGATTTTTTTGATATACAAGGATTAAACTTTCCGCAGATACTGTTTTCTTAGAATACCGCACCAGAACTCTTTGAAATCCTACGTACTAGTTTACTGATTTTCAGTGTAGATAATTATTATGCCTGAAAGACTGACTCGTCGCATTGCAACCTCAATGTATTATGGCAGTGTTACTGTGGCTCATTGTGCACCCCTTTACTGATTATTATATCAACAAGACGGCCAATTAGAAGGGTCTGAAAATTCGGGCATTTTTTAGCAAGACGGAAGATTAGAAGGGTCTGTATTCTTATTTCAACAAGACGGCCAATTAGAAGGGTCTGATAATTTGGGTATTTTTCAGCCAGACGGAGGATTAGAAGGGTCTGTAAATTAGGGCATTTGAAAGCTGATAAGCTGTGACGGCCTCTGGCCGTTATTGAATGGGATAAGCTGGCGTCCCCAGGAGAGTTGGTGCTTGTTGCCTCACCTGTCGATGCCGGTATCACCGGTTGGGATTTAGCCACAGGCGCACAGCGCGTTCACCTTCGGTCTTGTGCGTCGCCTCGTCATGGATTAACAACAGTCGGGCAACACTTTGTAGCAGCATCACAGATACAGAAAACCTCAGCCGGCGGTGCTTTAACTTACTGGGAATGGAATAAGGTTGGTATTCTAATGTTTCTTGGTAACTTGAAAAAAACATAATGAAATTTTCTTTTAATTGATCAAAACTGATTCGTCCTTGATTTTGGCACCCAGAACTGAATGCTCTATATCGACCTTAAATATCTATGAACACTTTTAACGCAATGTGCACTGGATGATACGGAATTCATTCTTGGTTTAAGGCTTCACTCTGTTCGTTGTGATTAGTCTGATCTCTTTATAGCACTTTTCCCTCTCTTTCTATAGCTCCTCCACATATGTTCTCTTAATCTTTACTGGTTTGCTTTTTGAAAAGCTTTAGTACATTCAGTGCTCACATTATCTTATATTTATACATTTTACATCTCCATTGGTTAAGGTAGGCCGTTAGTGAAATTAATATTTAAAGGAAATTTACATTAAATTTCATCTGAGCTTCCGGTCTCTAATTCCTGGTGCCATTTGTAGCTAATATATACACGCAGATGGAATGTGGATGGGTTCTGTGAAAAGGTTGTTTGCTAAAAACTTGTTGCAGAATTGTGTGCTTTTCTTTATCCTGCATTTTTAGCAATGGGCGTGGATTAGAGGTGACCAACTAGCTTGGTTCCTGTGCAATAAACCAGGGTTTCAAAATATGATGTCTGTTAAAGATGTCAAGCTCACTTTGAACCATTTTTTAGGAAAGAAGTCTTAGAGTAGCATTCAAAGAATCTTGGTTTGTGTGTTTGATTTGGGGCCACTGAAAAAGCTGAGCTTGGCAATCGATAAAGTGTCAATGTTTATGCTCTCGTTGCACGGAGAATTGTTGAGTATGATGTTGGCAAAATACTAGGATTTTTTTCAATTTGTTGCTCGTATTGATTGTGCTGTTAACGGTACTACTTACAAAAGACTCATCTAATCTTTATAGCTCTCAACTCAATAAGTAGTTGAATAAACATTAAGTGTCGTCTGGTTGATTGTTATGTCTCCAAATAGTGGCCACAGATTGAAGATTGACAACTTGTTTTTTTAATTAATTTTGCCTGTAGAAGTGAGAATGCTGAAAAATTTGAGCCAACTCCATAACTTGAGCAGCATTAAATTACAGGACACATGTAGTATACAGCCTTTATCGAAAAAGATGATTTTATTGTGTTACCTTTTTATTTGTCATAGCAATTTTCCAGTGCCATAGATCAAGGGTGGTTTGCAGGTGTTGAGGTTTTTCCAGTTTGAATCCCTTGGGATGCAGACCTATCCTTGAGTGTCTAATCTGTGTGGAAAATTGGAGAAGACAATCCATGACTGATGTTAGGGCATATAGAACATTTTACAACTTCTTGTAACAACATTAACCATATTAAAATTTGTTTCGGAGGAATATGTTCATTTGGGCATTCTTTTGAAACACAATCCGCCAATGCTTAATTTTTTTGCCAAAATGCTCAATTTGAATTAAGTCTCAAAAAATTACAAATTTTTATCTTGTTTTTTGTCGGTGTCTATGGTTCTTTAATTCCTCAGGAAGTAATTTTTGCACTGATGTAAAGGACATTTGGAAGTGAATGCCTTTTTGTGGAGAGTCATATCACCTAATGATAATCAGAGTAAATATTCTTACTCTTTTGAATCGCTTCTCTAAGTTTTGTCAATGTTATGGTTCATTAATACTTTGAGATGAAATTTTTTCACTAAGATAAAGGACACTTGGAAGTGAATATCATTTTGTTGATAGTCGTATAACGGTATAACCTAATAATAATCAGAATAAGTGTTCTTACCTGAATTTGATATATAATAAATGGCATCTTTGGAGTAACAACAGGCATTTTAAGACAGAACAATGCTTTTTTTGTGTAACTAAATACTATGCCTTATATATTTCTTTTGAATGATACCTAACTACACTTTGAAAAACGACTCATCTAACTAAACCCTATGCACTATATATTCCTTTAGAATGACACCTAACTTTTGAAAAATTAACTTCAAGTTCTTTCTATGAAGTGCAACGACTCTTTGTTAACTCACAGATAAAATGACTAGAGTCGGTCTGAACCACTGGTATTAGCTTGGGAATTAAGTATATGACACTACTTTAGCTTATATTATCTAAGCAGAATTGGGAATTAAGATCTTCCTGGTATGGTGCCTGGTATGAAAAAAATGAGAAATACTCAGACTTGAATATGTTAAATATTTTTACTCTATTTAATGGATCCACAGATGTCCCAAATTGCTTTGAACACAAACTATTTATACTTTGACATTGTCTGAAAGAACAATGCAATCACAAAGACAACACAAGAAAAAGTAAAATGCTTCATTTGTCAAAAAAATTTGGCCGAAATGCCTGCAGGATTTTGTATTACCTACGAAGTTCTAATGTTTGGAGACAGTTTGCAAAATCTGCTAGCCAAGAAGGTCCACCTTTAGCTTTGGTCGAATTCCTTGGGAGCCAAAGACACAGATTCTAGACGTTTTTATTATACACAATAATATTCAAAGTGGCCCAAATTGCTTTTAACATAAATTAGTTATAACTTTGATATGTTTTGAAAGAGCCACACAATCACAAAAATTACAGTCAAATGATACAATAGCATATTATGTCATGAGTTTTGACTCATGACTTATCAAGATTGTAAAGAATAGCATATCAAGATTGTAAACAATAACATTCGTCGAATCCTTTATATCCTTTGCATGGGTACCCTCCTCAAATTGACACCTCTTATGGATAGACATCAATGTCACCCACCTTTGGTGGTTGGTGGTAGAAGTTGTAGTGTATAGAATTTTCACTATGCAACATGCATAAGCAATCTTAGGATGACATGAAGGACACACCTCTATGGTGAAATTGCAAGTGTTGAAGTCTTCCGTTTGAGTACCCCTTATTGTTTTCCAAATAAATAGTTTTTGAGTTCTCAACCGAGTCTTGATTCTCCATTTGATTGATTATTGGATTTGTAGGGGGGATCCCTTGCGTTTCCCTTGGTCCTTTCCCCTTCTTATGATTGGTTACTTTTGACTACTTCTAGCCCCATTTGGTCCATCCTCTAATTAAGTTGATCATTTTTGGGTTTCACTCAATTTCTTTCGGTTCTTGATTGTGTTTTTAATGGTCAGAGATTCCCTTGGGACCATAGACACCTCTTATTGTTAAAATTGGCAACTAGCGCCAATTCCACTTTGGACAACTCATTTGATGGAGATAATTATTGCATTGAATTCCCCTTTTGGAGAGGACCAAAATCGACCTAAAGATCCTCAAATTTGGATAAGCAGAAATGTACTTTTGAAATTATGCCCTCACATGTGCAAATTGTCAAGGTCGGCCACATCATCATGTAGGCTCATGAAGCCCAAGAGACATGTCACTTCACCGTCAACGATTTGTATAAATAAGAGAGACCTCCAACCTCATTTGGCATCATCTCATCTCACACATTCTTCTCTCTCTTCATCTGATTGGTTCGTACAACTTATTGGGCATCTCTTTTCCTCACATGTGTGGCAACAAAAGGATGAATTGCAGGATGAATTACAGGGCTGAAATTTCAAAGTTTGTTGCAGGTTTGACCAACGTTGACTAGGGGTGTTTTGAGTCTTGACCACATTTGATTGCCATTTTTGGGTCAAAATTTCGTTTTTGGTAGGTCACATTTATTGGCATAGGAACCGAGGCATTCAATTGACTTTGACCGCAGAACAATCACAGGGTTGAACGCAAAGTTTGACGAAGTTTGATTGTTATTTTCATGATTGTTTTGGGTTGACATTGACCAACAAAGAAGGTCGAGTTTGATTGGGTTTGACTGAGCTGCATAAATGATTGTTTGCTATTGCATTGACTTTTTGGTTAGGGCTGAGTTTGACTATTGTTGACTGCAGATTTGACAAGGATGTTTTGAATGTGATTTGGCAAGTCAATATTGACTTTATTGTACTCTCTCTCTTTGCTGAACATTTGATATAATAATAAGAAGAATTGATCAAATGGTTTCCCCATCTTGGGGTTTTTCCTTGGCATTTGCCAAATCTGGGGTTCTCTTGTCTTGGCTTGTCTTCTGCATTTTGTTATTCATGTTCCATCTACAGTTATTGTCAATATGATTTATGGTTAATGTGATTGCTATTGGAAAACTAAATCGGAAATTGTCATTGGGTTGCTAAAAGAACATTGAAGCAATTGTCAAGGCATAGAACATACCATTGTTAACTAAAATTAACATGGCATTAGAGCCCAAGTGAAGACAAAGCCCAAGCAAGAGAGAGAAAAGCAAGCATTCAAGAGGAGACTAGGGTGATGGAGAGAGACAAGCCCTCAAATGGACTTGAACCTACTGCTTTGTTTGCTCATGCAAAGAGGAAGAATGATGTTTGTTCGAGAAGACAAGGTCAAGGATCCAAGAAGGGATTCAAAGGAGGAAGAAAAGGAAGGTGCTACAATTGCAACAGGTTTGGCCACTATGCTAGAGAGTGTTCTCACAAAAAGAATCCTCCAAGGGTTGACAACAACAACAACAAAAATTTCAAAGGCAGTGGAAATCAAAGGAACAACAGGTTCAACAACAAAGGAAAGAGGAATGCTCTCGTTACGTGAAATGGAAATGGTCGACCTCCCAAAAGGACAAGAAATGCCAGGTATGATGAAAGTAATGTTGTAGAAAACAGGATGAGTTTTATCTTATTTCTGCTCTATTCACTGCCACTCGTCCAGATACTTTGGATCATTGGTTGATTGATTGTGGAGCCTCAAGACACTTCATTGGGTACAAGGAGACACTCTCAAATTTGGTTGAAAAGAAGACACTTCATTGGTTACAAGGAGACACTCTCAAATTTGGTTGAAAAGAAGACTAATTTGAAGATAATACCACCTACCGCGTGAAAGGGATAGGTACCGTCACTCTTCACTTGAATCAAGGTCAAACAATTTGTCTTCAAGAAGTATTGTATGTGCTTAATTTGAAGAAGAACTTGGTTTCTATTTCTGCAATGGGAGATAAAGGCTTCAAGGTAACATTCGTTAATGGAAAGGTACGTATTTGGCAAAAAAACTCTAGAGATGCATTTACTCTTGGATTTAGGGTTGATGGTCTCTATTGAGTTGGGGAAAGTCCTTTAGGAGCTTTAAAATGCGATACTTCTTGTAATATGAGCTATGGCATCATAGATTTGCCCACTTACAATACAAAGCCTTACTTGGGGTAAGAAAGATGGTCACATGTATGCTTGTTAAATTCTGGTATGTTCTATGCTTAGAGCAGTTTACTTATTTTTCTTCTTATTACCCACAAATTAGCAATCACGTATACATAAAGTAAAGTGCAGATATAACATCAAATGATCGACATAAAACAAGCTAAGACAAGAGACACAAGATGTGGTGGCTAGCCAGGGACAAACCCCAATTCGGGAAACCCTTTGATCAAATCTTCTTTTATCTTCAATAGTTCAACAGAGAGAAATAGTACAAAATCAGAATTCTGTAATTTTATATCAACAACAACAAACCCTAGATTAGCAAAGTCAAACTTGGTCAAACGAGTGGAACTTGACCTCCAATATGTTTGGTCAATTTCTGGTCAGCTAACCCTCGTACAACGTGAAGAAACAGCTCTGAAAATGCAGTCAAACTGTAGTTGATTGAAGTCAACTTGTTGCCCCAAACTAGGGCAGTCAACACCGGTCAAACTAGAGGTCAGATCACCTCGGTTTTTGTGCCAAAATCTGTGGCTTCCCTAGGAGAGGCAGCGACACCAAATTCGCACTCCTAGATGGTCAACGCTGGTCAAAGAGATGACCTGTAGCCCTTGCGTCTTTCTTCCTGCCTCTGCCTTCCCCTACTACGTCTTCTTTTCTAGCCACATGTGTGAGAGAGAGAGAAGCTCCTTTGATGCGTAGGAGAGAGAGAAGATGAGTGATGAATGAGTTCCAAATGACTCAACCTCTCTTCTATTTATATGAAATGCTGGGCGTGTGTGCCACACACTTAGCTGCTGGCCGACCTTGACAATTTGTCAAGTAATTAAAAATAAATTCATATCTCCATAAATACTTGTCGGAATCGGATGATCTTTAGATCAATCTTACACCTCTCGATGAGAGGAATCTAGGAAAAATATCAGCAGCCATAAATAAGGTGACCCACATGGAGTTTGGCCCTAGTTGCCAATATTAACACTCCCTCTCAACTAGGGAGAACTCCATCTGCAATCCGTCTGACAATCGCTACTATCCATCCATCAAATGCACTGCCTTGCACAGCTTGACCCCTGCTCTGCTCGAACTATGAAGAAGAAGAAATGATCGAGGATGTATTATACCATCCTCCACTGTCCCGAAGTCAGTCTCAAAGTGTGTACCACTCTCATTGATCCCAGATCAGTATCATTGATCCCAGATCAATGGAGGTCATCCTAGCATAGGGAGTACGGTAGATACAACAATGCGTCCATCGATAGTACTACTATGGTCCCTAACCTCATTTCCTTGCTCATTGATCAAATGAGAGGTACTACCCATGAGTCCCAGACTGCATGGGTAGGATGCCTCAACAGGAGAACTAATCATCTTGTCCATAGGAGAACGAATCATCCTGTCCAATGGATGCCACGGAGAACTAATCATCTTGGCCCACAGGTGACAGGAGAACTAATCATTCTGTTCCACAGTCGCCACGGAGAACGAATCATCCTGGCCCACAGGAGAACTAATCATCCTGTTCCACAGTCACCACAGGAGAACTAATCATCCTGGCCCACAGGAGAACTAATCATCCTGTTCCACAGTTGCCACGGGGTGTCACAAGGGAAGGTTGAACCTTTTTCCCTGTACATAGTGCACCACCAGGGGATGGTGAGTTGCCCTGTGGCCACATGTTGCTCCAAGAAGTACCCTATGCCCCCCTAGAGCTCCTAGAGCTCAATACATCATACTCGACCCTCATAAGAGGGTCTTTGAACGACACTAAGTCGTTCTTGGAAAGTCAAGAATTTGACCTTTTCTAGGGGCTTTGTCAAAATGTCAGCGACCTGTTCATCTGTACCGATATGTTGGAGCCTTATTGCTCCTCGCTGCACCATATCTGGAATATAGTGGTACTTGATATCGATATGCTTGGAGCGATAATGAAATACGAGATTCTCTGATAAATGAATCCCGCTTTGGTTGTCACACAGGATCATGGTGGTATCCAATGTAAATCCAAACGGCTCACTGAAGAGTTTTCGCAACCAGACTGCCTCATAGGAGGTCATACTAGCAGCAATGTACTTTGCCTCGGTGGTGCTTAAAGCCATCGACTTTTGCTTCTTGCTCATCCAGGATATCGAGGCAGATCCCAAAGAGAAACAATACCCTGAAGTGCTCTTTCGGTCCACGACACTGCCTACCCAATCAGCATTGATATATCCAAGTAGTCTCACATCTCTGGCAGTGTATCTCAACCCATGAGTGATCGTGCCACGAAGATATCTCAACAGATTCTTGTCACCAATCCAATGTGAGTGGTGAGGCTCAACCATATGTTGACTCAATGTGTTGACTGCAAAGCATATATCTAGACGAGAGTTCACCAAGAACATTAATGCTCTGACGAGTTGATGATACTCAGTAGCGTTTCGTAAAACATGTCCGGCAGCACTACCACTTAACTTCTTGAAGTCAAGCTCCATTGGGGTAGTTACGGGTTTGTAGTCCACCATATCGAATCTCTAGAATATCTTCACCACATATTTTCCTTGAGACAGGAAAATCTCCCCTGGCTTCTACTAGACTTCAAGTCCTAGGAAATAGTGCATCAATCCTAGGTCCTTCATCTCAAACTCAGAAGCCAACTCCCTCTTACATTTGTGAATGAGAGGGTCTGCCCCTGTTAGAAAGGGGTCATCAACGTACAACACCAATATGAGAGGATTGTCATCTTCAACCTTAAAGTAAAGGTTAGGGTCGGCTTCACTCCTAGTGAATCCCAACTTCATCAAGTAGCTATCGATCCTTTCATACCACGCTTGGGGTGCTTGCTTCAGCCCATAGAGGGCCTTCTTCAACCTACACACATGAGATTCTTGATCATGAATCTCAAATCCTTTGGGTTGCTCCACATATCCTTCCTCTTTGATTGAACCATGCAAGAATGCAATCTTGATATCCATCTGATGTAGGTTCCATCCTTGCAAAGTAGCAAGGGCTATGATCGAGCGAATGCTGGTGTATCGGGCAAAAGGTGCAAATAAACCCTCATTTATTGCACCGGTTTTCCCTTTGGGGTTTTTCGGGGACATTAGTCCAAAAATATTGGTGTTGATTTTTATGTGTGTGCATCTATTTCTCAAATCCTGATTTTATTTTCTGCAACGTATTTTTGTGGTGAAGATTGCAATTGGTGAATTATTCGTTAATCACTGTAAACAATTAAACTGTTAACAATTAGAATAATAATATCTAGTAATTGCAATCAAGAAATTTTCACAGAATTTGACTTGGATAGTGCGTTGAATTTTCTCTCTCATTTGTCTGGTTTGACTTGGCATTTATTGAGGTTAGAGATTGGTATTTTGACTAGAATATTTTGATGTACATTTTGATGAATTGAACTCTCTCTCATAGGGAAAGATCACCAGGTTTTCCCCTAGTCATTGATCAAAATTTTGGTGTCTCTTGTCTCATTGTTTACTATGATCTCTATTGCTCTATTGAAGAAGTTAATGGTTGAAATTTTTCATGTGTAACTGTTTAATGATGGAATGCTCTAAATTGTATCATTGGAAGTAGTTATCAATTTGAAAAATTTGTACTAGTGTAGATTGCACTAGAAAATCAACAAGATCTAGATTCCACATTGATGTGCTTGAGAGGTTCCATGAGTAGAAGATGCATGTGAAGGATGGTTGCACTCTACAACACATCTTGATCAAAGTGCTCCTCTTCATTGATGATGTGGCCTTGTCAACTTGTGTTTGACTTAGCTAGACTAAGGTAATAGTCTTCAATACTTCTAAAAATATCCTCACCAAGTTCCATTTCTTATCTTGGAGAACTTCGAGAGCTTAATAAGGTGATCAAAGAGTATATTTATTTATATTTTATTTAAGTCTCCGACTCTACCATTGCTCAATCTCTAACCCCTAAGATTATCCTCTATGACAGTCACTTCTTGAAAAACATTGATGGTCTCATTATTTTACTAGGCCACTTTTCACAACACTCCTCAAATGGCCTTAGGAATGTCTATTGGCCAAATTGAACGCATGCTTATAATCGTTATAAGTTGAGATTGATCACACTATTCCTTGGGAGGATAGAATTTGCTTTTGCTCTCTCTAGGAGATAAACACAAGGAACACTTCATTTGCAAATGCTGTATTTACTATGAGATCCAAGGTAAATTTCATTGTGTATAGATATTTTAGAGGGTCCATTGCAATATTTATTGACTATCTAGAATAGAGGTGTTTGGTTTTGTATCTTAGAGAGGTTATTACTTGTAAATGATCAACCTTGAAGGATTGTCTAGGTCTATGAGATTGAAGACCTCCTTTTTCCAACCTCTTAGCCATTGTCATTAAGCACTTGGTAGATACTATAATGACATATTCAGATAGTGGTAGATATGTGATGTAGGTCTATGAGATTGAAGACCTCCTTTTTCCAACCTCTTAGCCATTGTCATTAAGCACTTGGTAGATACTATAATGACATATTCAGATAGTGGTAGATATGTGATGTAGTGATCCCCCACTTGAGTGACCATAAGGCTATTTCGTCTTAATGGTCCTCACCCCCATCTTAGGGTAACAAATACCATTCCTCATCCCTAGCTCAATCCTCATGGAGAATTGCACATCATCGGTTTCATATCTTCCTTGAGGGGCTCATTGACCTTGTGTTGTAGGAGTGCCACAATGAGGAGTCCTTGAAAGTGTTGCAAATATCTCCAATATATTGAAAATATCGTGGTATTTTTGACATTTCTATCTCAAAGATATGCCACCCCTTATAAATTACAAACTCTTGATATATTAGGAAATATCATTAGATGATATGAAATTATTGCCTAGTTCAAGAAAAAAACGCCTATAAAAATGAGAACCCAAGTTTTTTTTTGAATGTTGGCTAATTTTTGCTAATTTTCCCCCAATTCTTAGTATTTCTCAAGGTGATGACCCTCATTGATATGTTGTCATTAATTGTATTTGCAACATTGGTTCTTTTTGAACCTTAGGATATCATATTGTGGCCTCTTAGCCTATATAACTATCTAAAGGACATTGAGTCTTATCATTAGTGCATTCATGGTGATGGACTAAGATACTGACACCACTCTTATTTAAACATTGGCTAAGTTCCAATTGTGCATGACTTTGTTGACTTCTCTCGCTATAGGCATGTGTTTTATATGGTTTTTGTCTCTACTAGATCATCCTAGACTTTCCCTTTTTAATTTTATTTTGGTGATTAAGTAACTATTATAATTTTATTGTATATTCATAAGAAAGGTTTAGCATCGTGGGCAATTCAATCTTGTATTATGGCCTCAAATGCTTAAAAAAGGGCAAACACTATTTAACAAAACTGCCCATAGTTCAGAGGTGAAGTAATATATTAACAATTTTATTACATGATTTTTAACATCACTAATTTCATCTTTAACAACATCATTGTAGAAAAAGCTATCTTGTTCTTGATAATTGCTAAGCCTATATTGCAATATATTCATGCTATCAAGGCTATCACAAATTCAAGTTACAAAAGCAATGAATTGATAGCCTCTTCTCCTTTGTTTGTATAGTTATATGAATTAGGGTAGTTAGGGTTCAACTTCCATCACTTCCTAGTTAGGTTCATGTCGCTTTGCAGGTAATTACACTACAAATAGCACCTGGGCTGTTGAATGTAATGCTTTCTCATTTCTAGGAGACTTAGACACTTACAACCAAGATGATGTAAGATGTATCCCACTACAATATTAGTGTCCATTGACATATAAACCAAATGGTGGTAATGTTGCAACTCCAAACTTCCAAACCATGGTATTGATGGTAGCTTGTACCTTATGTTTGCAATTGGTTGGCATTCCTCTTGATTCTCTCTAGCATTGACTTGATCTCACTGTGTCTCTATTTCTCCTCATAGAACTTGTGGTTGGTAAATATTTTAGATGAGTTTCTCTTGTCTTCCATATTTATAGTAGGAGCTATGATGTAGGAAATGACCCCTTACCAGGCGTATCTATATCGGAAACGTCCAAAAATTTCTAAACATGGTTGAAATGCTTGTATGGCATTTTTGGATTTTGAAATGTTGTTGTTTTAGTGGCATTTAGCCCAAATTTGCCCTGTTTTTGTAGCTATTTTTTCTTGTGCCAGCTCACTCAAGTGCCCAAGGAGGGTGTAGGAACCTTCTATGGCCAAAAAAAGTTAATATACCACTAAAATTTATCTCTAATCACTCCAAAAACTAAATATACCTAATCAATCCACACTTTAGTTATGCTAAGCAAGCATCTTGTTCTACTTTTTGGTGATGAGGATGAGGATTATTAGGATATGTAATTGTACTTGTCTTTGCTAAGACATGCAAGTGCACACTTCCGACTGTTCATGTTTTATTTCATTTTGAGCACATATAGCCACGCATAAGGGATGATTTTGTATGTATGGCCTCATGTATGAAGGCCGATTTTGGAAGCTTGATGTATAGCCTCATCTATAAAGGTTAATTTTGGATTTTGCATCATGTAGTCATATGTAGTAGTTAGTATAGACATGGTTTTCCTTCTAAAATGTCATTTATGTGTATCATTCTTTTTTTGTTGCAAGATAATGCGTTATTTTTCTCCTAAGGAAAGAAATCGACCTCCTCCTCAACCTGAAGGCAAGAGTGATGTTGCTGATGTCGTGCCAACCCACAATTATACTCACTTGAGAGTGCCTTTCTTAGGCTCAAAGCCATTACAACAATAATCATCAAGGCATGAAAGTTCGTCATGTCACTATGGGGATTTGAACCTGGTTGGGGAGGATAATAATTGTTTTGCTCGATCACTTGAGATAACCCCAATTGATGCAAGATAATGTGTTATATATAAATTTTCTCTCTCTCTCTCTCTCTTTCTCTCTCTCTCTCTCTCTCTATATATATATATATATGGCTCTCCTACTCTAAGTTACATGATACATGGAAACATCTAGAGGTTTTTGAAATGGAAATGCCTTGAGACATGACTACTGCAACATTTGAATCATGTTTCCAGGCGTTTCCATTTCAAAACTTCTATATGTTTCCATCTTTCATGTGACTTAGACTAAGAGCCATCCTTGTGCATAATACTTTTTATTGTGTCCTTGGAGGCCCTTTGGTCTCCCACAACAATGTTGAAAATGTTCCAATGACCTAGCTTGTGGTCTCGGTCCTTTGGGGTGAAGATGGATGGCTTTGTCCTCATTGGAAATTTTCCTTTCTTCCATAGATGCTACTTTCCTCCATCTTCATCTCAATGTTCTTAACATTCATTGGATATAAGGTGTCATAAGCTCTCTTGTAGAAATTCACCTATGTACCATAATATCACCTCTCATCTAAGGCTTACCATTAATGGTTTACTTATTTTGGGCCCACTCTTGAATAGATTTTTGGTTTTGATGTTTCTTATGTCTTGTTTTCTCTCTCTTTCATTCTATATCCATTTCACTTGGAAATAGAATGGGTTTTGGAAATGATACTTTCACAATGTTAGGAAATGGGGAAATACCATATCTATGTAATGGATATACTAGCGGGAAGGAGTTTTGTTATCGGTAAAGCTATAGGGAACTTGTAATGTTCCGTATTAATTAATTGCCCAAAGGAGGAAGTAGCCTATCTAGTCCCATAGGCTATAACCAATGATAAAAAGGGAAACCCAATATCTCGTGCTTTTGGGTCAGCATTTGGTAAATTAGGGTAATTGGGGCAAGACTTGTGAAGGAAGCCAAATTTGGGGCTAAGTGGAGGGAAACTTGTAACCCCTCACATTAAAATAAGGAGAAGAGACCCCAAAAGTAATCCATAAATAAGAGAGGAAAATTCATTTTCTCATTCATGGATTGATTGGAAATTTCTGTTTTGTGAGATGAGGCTTTAAGGGTTTTAAGACCCCTTGCTTTCTTTGGATTGGTTTTGGTGATAATGATCCCACCCTGGCCAATACCCTTTCTTTATCTCCATAGTGTGGCATAATTTTTGGAAACACTTTTTGTTAGTTTGTGTAGCTCAGATAGGTGTTCTAGTCTCAAATTGTGTCTATGAGGCTAGGGAACACATTTTCTTCAATACCCAAAAAAGGTTTGCAAGAAAAGGCCTTCATTAGAATTAATTAGCTAGTTTATTAATTTTCCTAAATTTAACTTAGGGAAATGGCTTAATTAATCAATATCAATTGGGGTAAATCAATTTTCCTTTAGAGACTTCTAGAAAAGTCATGAGAAGAGGTCAAAGTGATTTTAGCCATTGATTGAGATTAGATCATGGCCGCTGATTGCTCAACGAGAGATTATAAGAGGAAATTGATGGGCATTTGGAGAACATCATCGAGACACAATATTGCTGTGATAGCAAGGGTGCAGAGGCAACACAGGGGCATCAATAGAGAGAGATTAACAATGTTTGGAGACAATATTGCCAAAGGATTTTATCACAACAATTTCCATAGTCTTTTGGAGATTGATTTTTTTGCAAAGAGGGGTTGATTTTCCAGTGGTGTGAGTTGCTCTCAAAAGGGGTATAAATTACCCTAGCAGGGAGAGAGAATTTCTACAAGAGGACGAGCTGTAGGAACAAGATTGCAGGAGAGTTTGTAGGAGAGATCGATTTGCGCAGGGAGATTGATTTGCTAGAGAAATTAATTTTTCTAGTGGAAGTCGAGTAAATTTCCCAGCAAATGCGAGTTGTTAGGAGGGTCGAGTTTATCTGCCAGGTCACATGTGTGGGCCAGATCGAATAGCCAGAGCGAGGCCAAATTTGATCTAAGGGACTGAGTTGCTTATAGGAGGTCAGATTGACTTGCAGAAGTGAAGAAAATATTTCACTGGAGGTTTGCTTATTTATGACAAATGATTTTTAATTTTCTCCATTACAGATTTGTTGAAGAATAATAAAATCACTCATCTGCAAAACTGGTTTCCCCCACACTAGGGTTTTTCCAGGGACATTTGTCTAAAAATATTGTTGTCCATTATATGTGTGTGTGCATGATTTTCTTTGTTCCTATGGTTATTTATTTTTCTATGAAGTTGCAATTGTGTTTTATTTAGTATTTGTCGCAAATAATTTACAAAAGACAAATAATTTAAATTGATAGGAGAATAATAACTAACCAACTGCAATAGTAATTAAAATTTCACATGGTATCATAGCAAATTCGGGGGCCGAAGAAAGATTTGCACAAAACACAGGAAGATAAAAGTTGAAGGTTTTAACTCAGTTTAAGTTCTTCAATGATTTGGGTTTCTCTATATTTCCAGATTTCCGGAGATGGTTGCAACAAGTTTGAGAGATCAGGACAGGCTGGATGGAGCCTCCAACTTTGGCGTCTGGACAACCAGAATGCCTTTCTATTGGATGAGTTTGGACTAAAGGAGTATGCAGAGAATGTTATTGGCACACCTGCAGATCCACGATAATTGGTCACCCACAAAAAGGAGAATGCCAAAGCAAAGTGGATTATCCTTGGTGGAGTCAAGGGCCATATTATTCCACATATTGCAGAGCAAGACACAACGAAGAAGACGTGGGACACAATTATAAATTTGTACTAGAATCCTATAAAGAACAGGAAGCTGATTCTCAAAGAGAAGTTGAGGACCATCAAAATGCAGGATGGTGAAGACGTGACTTCCTACCTCACTAGAGTTCGACTTGCCAGAGATGAATTAGCTATAGTTGGTGATAAGCCTAGTGATGATGAGCTAGTGTGAATAACACTTAATGGGTTTTCCAAGGAGTGGAGCGTGCTCGTCCAAGTAATCAATGGGCGAGATACAATTCCAGGATGGGATCACTTATGGCGACTTCACTGAGGAGGAGCTTAGGCTCAACTTGGTTAATGGCAGTAACAACGACAAGACTCTAAAGGATGAAAGGGAATAAGAAAACGTGTCCTTAGCAAGGAAAGGGAAGGCAAAAAAGGGATCCAACAAGGGATCCGACTCAAAAGGAGAAAATAAGAATGACTTATCAAAGGTCAAGTGCTATGGCCGTCACGTGTTTGGCCACTGTGTTAGCGATTATCGTCACAAGAAGAAGAAGGGCAAGATGCAAGTAGCAGCTTCAACAGATGTTGATGAGATCTCCAGGATGGAACAAGAATTCACATTAATTGCTTGTCTATCTAGCCTAATTTCATAAGGTGTCTGGTTTATAGACAATGGAGCGTCATTTCTTATGATAGGTGTTAGAGAGTACTTCACCAGCTATAAGGAGGAGGACATCATATGCCAGATTCAGACGGGGAACAAGTCCAAGTGCAACCCAGTTGCAAGAGGGACTGTTTTATTTCAGAGGGAGAATGGCAAGATTATTCCTATCCATGATGTATTCCATGTGCCATGCTTGGGGATGAATTTAATCTCCATATCCATCCTTTAGGGCAAAGGATACAATGTTATCTTTAGAGGGGCGAATGTGCTGTTGAAGCAAAAGGATTGGAGGTCACCTATATCGATTGGGGTGAGGAGCAACTAATTGTACAAGTTGGAGATGGACACTCCGAAGGCACTAGTTAGCAACAACAATTTGAGGGATTAGGTGGTTATGGCATAAGATGATGGGCCATATTCATTGTGGAGCACTTAGATTGCTTCGTGAGACGGTGATAGGTGTTCTAGAGGTGAGCATAGAGCACGTTGATATTTGTAGAGGATGTGTTGGGGAAGTTTGCGAAAGCAGCTTTTCCAAGGAGTGACAACAGATCACAGGGGATACTTGATTTAGTGCATCCAAATATATGTGGGCCGATGTTGATGAAATCTCATAGGGGATACGAGTACTTTGCGTTTGATGATTTCTTCAGGAAGACTTAGATCAATTTGTTGAAGACCAAGGGTAAGGTCTTCAATCGCTTTCAGGAGTTTCAGGCTCTAGTGGACAATGTGACATGAAGAAATATCCAGACTTATAAGGAGAGCTTCAGCGTAAATCACATAAGAAAGACTTTTGTCGACGCGTTTCGAACCAACCAATGTGGTTCATCATCAGGACAAGTTGAAGATACAGATCCAGTTCAGCGTGTTAAATAGTTCAAGCAGAGACTCCAACGGCTAAAACAATCTAACGGCTATTTTTCCACTCAAGAACCCCAGTCAAACTTCCTCTAACTACTTAATATTAAAATACTATTATATTCATTTATTTAATTTAAAATATTACTCATTATATATAAAAATATATGTCAATTAAATTATTAATTCATTAAAACTATGTATATTTTAATAATTTAATTATTATACCTAATTTTCTAAAAACCATATTTTTGTTATTGTTGTCATAATTGTAATTAGTATTATTTTATAATTAATTTTATAGAAAAGGTTAAATTAGGTCAATTAAAATTAATTTATAAAAATAAAAATGCATTATATATAAGTTAATAATAATATATATAATTAATAATATTAAAAATAAATAATTTATTAATATATTAATATATTTAACTTAATCCTAAATAAAAATACTAGGATGTGGTTATACGTATTAATTTTATAGAAAAGGTTAAATTAGGTCAATCAATTTTATTTATTAATTTATTAAAATAATAATGCACTATATGTAAATTAATTATTAATATTATATGTATAAAATAATAATATATATAATTAATAATACTATTTAAAAATAAATAAATAATTAATTTATATATATTAATTAATATATATAAGTCCTAAATTAAAAATACTATGTTGTGGTTATACGTATTAATATATATTATATATGGGACTATAAATATTAATAATACTATAAGCTTATAAATTTAAAATTATAAAGTTGGGTGTAGATGTTTCTTATTAATTTAAAAAGGAAGGAATTCATTAATTTATAATTAGTAATAGAACCTATAAAAGAATGTTAATAGAATTGCCATTTGTTTTAATATTGTTATTAATAATTTAGGAATAATTTTCGCTCAATTTTAATAAATTCTACATAAATGAAGAGGTTAATCATAAAAAGAGACCGGAGGACTCGAGGAACAAGGGAAGAACACAAAGCTGCCAGCGAAAAGCGATACCAGACTCATAATGACAAAACCACGCCCACGCAAAGAAAGCATCTAAGAAGAACCGAGGGGGGGAGGAAGAAACCCTAAGACGACAACGCAGGGATCCAACTTCTACTTACCTTCCACCCATCATCCCTGTTGAGATTGATGGGTCTTCGCTCAATTTCAATAGCTTCCCTTAACTTGCGATGATGAAACCGATCCACCCTGGCAATGACTTTGGCCTCTTCTATGCAGACATGATGCTTAGTTTTTTCCACATGCTCTGCTAGAGCTGAGGACTTTATTCGACCATGCCTCAGGTCCGCTGCATGCTCACAAATTCTCTGCTGGATGGAGCGCCCTGTTTCCCCTATATAAGGGGTCCCACATGAGCAAGGAATCAAATAGACACCTTTCATGTCTTTGGGGTCGACCGGATCCTTTACCGACCTCAGGGAGTTACGACTGGTTTTGAGCGGCCTGAAGGTTGAGGGGATATCAAACCTTCTGAGGATCCGAGCAATCCGATCCGTGGTCCCTTGGACATATGGAAGACGGACACCTAGATGGCGCTCCTTAGGCTCTTTTTTACTAAACACATTTTTGGAGGCTGTAAGGAAAGCCTTCCGACCCCAAAGACATGAAAGGTGTCTATTTGATTCCTTGCTCATGTGGGACCCCTTATATAGGGGAAACAGGGCGCTCCATCCAGCAGAGAATTTGTGAGCATGCAGCGGACCTGAGGCATGGTCGAATAAAGTCCTCAGCTCTAGCAGAGCATGTAGACAAAACTAAGCATCATGTCTGTATAGAAGAGGCCAAAGTCATTGCCAGGGTGGATCGGTTTCATCATCGCAAGTTAAGGGAAGCTATTGAAATTGAGCGAAGACCCATCAATCTCAACAGGGATGATGGGTGGAAGGTAAGTAGAAGTTGGATCCCTGCGTTGTCGTCTTAGGGTTTCTTCCTCCCCCCCTCGATTCTTCTTAGGTGCTTTCTTTGCGTGGGCGTGGTTTTGTCCTTGTGAGTCTGGTATCGCTTTTCGCTGGCAGCTTCGTGTTCTTCCCTTGTTCCTCGAGTCCTCCGGTCTCTTTTTATGATTAACCTCTTCATTTATGTAGAATTTATTAATATTGAGCGAAAATTATTCCTAAATTATTAATAACAATATTAAAACAAATGGCAATTCTATTAACATTCTTTTATAGGTTCTATTACTAATGAATTCCTTCCTTTTTAAATTAATAAGAAACATCTACACCCAACATTATAATTTTAAATTTATATTTATAAGCTTATAGTACTATTAATATTTATAGTCCCATATATAATATATATTAATACGTATAACCACAACAGAGTATTTTTAATTTAGGACTTATAT
>APFE031155847.1:281946-347167 GCA_000404065.3 Pinus taeda | reverse complement strand
ACATAGTTTTAATGAATTAATAATTTAATTGACATATATTTTTATATATAATGAGCAATATTTTAAATTAAATAAATGAATATAATAGTATTTTAATATTATAGTAGTTAGAGGAAGTTTGACTGGGGTTCTTGAGTGGAAAAATAGCCGTTAGATTGTTTTAGCCGTTGGAGTCTCTGCTTGAACTATTTAACACGCTGAACTGGATCTGTATCTTCAACTTGTCCTGACGATGAACCACGTTGGTTGGTTCGAAACGTGTCGACAAAAGTCTTTCTTATGTGATTTACGCTGAAGCTCTCCTTATAACTATGACAAATCACAGAAGTCTCAATTCCACAAATATCCAGACTCTTTGGTCATATAAAGGAGGTGAGTACGCCAACAAAGAAATCTAGGAGTTCTGTACTAAGGCAGGAATCAAGAGAGAGTGGACGCTTCCTTACAACCCACAATAGAATGGGGTTGTTGAGAGGAAGAATCGCTCTATTTCAGAGGCAACTAGAGCGATGTTGTATGACTAGGATCTCCCACGTTATCTATGGGCAGAGGCATGTAGTATGACAATTTATATTCAGAATAAAGTCCCACATAGAGTGCTTGGCAAGATGACACTTGAGGAGACATTCACAAGGAAAAAGCCAGATGTCAGTGACTTTAGGATATTTGGTTGCCTAGCGTATTGTCACATTCCAGGAGAGACATGTTCGAAGTTGGATCAGACTGCAGAAAGAGATTACTTCGCTGGCTACAAAGAAACCTCTAAGACATACAAGATCTTCATTCCAAGAGCCAAGAGGATTATAGTCAAACATGATGTCAAGTTCATGGAGGACAAGGCGTACAAGAGGTCTAGAGAATTGCCAACAACTGAAGATCAAAGCGAGTAGCCAAAAACAACTCTTAGAGTTGAGTAGCAAAATCAAGGGCAACAAAGCTCGAGTTCAATAACTTGTATGAGCACTACCTCACATGTAGGCATTCTTGAGAGCTCGTAGTGTATGGAGCAACAGATCAAGGAGTTGCTTCAAGAGGATATGGAGGTGGATATGCTTAACTCCACTGTTGGCAGGAGGAATCATGAGATTCAACAAACACTCAGGGATGCTCAGGTGTTTGTGGGGATTCCTAAGACGGGCAGGAGAGAGTGGAGACAACCAAATAGGTACACTGGCTACATTGCGTTGGTATATAACGAGCCTTCCAGCAATCAAGAGGTGTCACAATAAGAGGTGTGGCGGGATGCTATGGTTGAGGAGTATTCCTCGATCATGTAGAATGATGTGTGGGATGTTGTACCTAGATTGACAGACAGAGCGGTGCTTGGATCACGCTGGATCTATAAGGTCAAGCACAATGTGGATGGCAGCATTGAGAAATACAAAGCTAGATTCGTGGCCAAGGGGTTCTCTCTGAAGGAGGGAACAGATTAGGAGGAGACATTTTCTCCTAGGGCCACACACTTATATACGAGCCGTGTTCTCATTAGCAACACAGACGAGATGGCAAATCCATCAGATGGATGTCAAGACGACATTCCTGAATGGTGAATTGGAGGAGGTGTACATTGAACAACTAGAGTGCTTTGTGGCACATAACAGAGAAACCCATGTATGTAGGTTGAAGAGAGCTTTGTACAAGCTCAAGCAGGTTTCCAGGGCGTGGTATGAGCGTATCGACAGATAATTGCACGACATGGGCTTTCTGAAGAGTGAGTTGGATGCTAACCTCTACTACTTGGTCGTTGGGGGTGATGTACTCATTCTTGTCCTATATGTGGATGACTTGTTCTTGATAGTTCACTAGGGCTCATGGTGGAGTGCAAGAGGGATCTTGTAGTTGAGTTCAAGATGAAGGACTTGCGGCTAATGGACTATTTTCTCACCATGGAGGTATGGTAGACAAATGGTGAGATTTTCCTTGGATAAGGGAAACACTGGATTGATATCTTGAGGAGATTCAGGATGGAGGATTGCAGAGCCATGTCTACTCCCATGATCACTAATTGGAGGAACATAGATGCATCCAAGGATAAGGATGTAGATGCCGCCTTATATAGGAAGTTGATGGGCTCTTTCATGTATTTTGTCAACACTAGGTCAAATATCCTATACAGTAAACTCTTTCAGTCAGTTCATGGTATAGTCGAAGATAGTGCATTGGATGACAACAAAACATGTGTTGAGATATTTACATGTCACTGTCAAGTATGGGATCAAATGTGCTTGAGGTGATGGTGTCGGGTTGGTTGGCTATATTGATGTGGACTGGGCAGGTAACATAGTGGATCAGAAAAGCATTTCAGGGTGCTGCTTCAACATTGGACCAAGAGTTGTTTCTTGGTACACCAAGAAGCAAAAGTCCGTGGCACTGAGTTCTGCAAAGGCAAAGTACATAGCAGTGAGCATGGCTACGTACGAGGCTATATGGCTTCATAATCTACGAGTAGCCTTGTTTGGCCAGAGAACAGAAACGACAATGATACATTGCGACAATCAGGGTTGCATCAGGTTACCAAAGAATTTGGTGTTTCATGATAGGTCCAAGCATATAGACATCAAAGACCTCTTCATCAGGGATTGTGTGCACAAGAATCTGGTCTTTTTAGCAAGCAAGGAGATTTCTTTGGGATATTGGCTTGAAAATACGCACTATGTCTTCTGTGATATAAACTAAGGTAAGCGAGGGTTTTTGGATTAATACTGCAACATGCTTGTGACAAATCAAGGATACTTCTGCAACTTGCTAGGGGTTACCTTGTGACAACATCATGAGGCAAAGTGAGAGCCCTTTACCACTCCAACAAATTGAAACTCAAACTCCTAGTCATTGGTTTCCTCTAGAATGTTTAACGTTGTAGCAGTGTACTACTTTTGGACATGACTCTACCACTGCACAAGAGTTTAAGGTGGAATTGATAGTGAGAGACACCCTGTGGTAGCGAGGGTTCCCACAATAGATTATAGTTGTTGGGGAGATTAGGAAGGGCACAACTTACCCTCAGAGCTTGTAATGGATTACTAATGTGGTAGCAAAGGACAAATTAATAAGGTTCATAGGTTCCATTTGGCATCACTGTTGAGGTTTTAGAGCCATCGATACATTGTTGGACACTACAATGAGTCGGTTAGCTCATCTAGAGCATCGTTGGATTAAGATAACTAAGAGAGGTCACTATTAAGTTGTTTTCTCAGATTATAAGCAACCTTATAACTTAGTTAATGGATCAAATTTATTGGTTAGGGTATTAATTGTTGTAGCAATCATATATAAACTGTTAGTTTTGATATTGGGGGGAACTGCCACTTTTATGGATGCTATACAATCAAGTCTATTGGTGTAGTAGCCCATGTTAATTTAAAATTGATGTGACTTGTTGTGAATCTATTGTTTGACTATATCATTGTGTACTTTATATCTGTTTGAGATTGAAAGGAATTTTGTGGAAATCAGTATAACTCCTCTTGTGATTTAATAACCCTAGAGGAAAAAATTACCTAGGGACACCACATAAGCTAGGGCTTATGTCTCTTGCCTTATGGGTTGTGAACATGCATTAGATTTCGCCTTCCATCCTGGATGTAGGTTTGGGCATTGGGGGTGCTTGTCTTGCACCAACGTGTAGATGGCATCCTCTAAGTAGCTAAGGGGTACACTCGGCTTTCCCATTTAGATTTTGGGTTACTTGGAAAGTGTTTACACCATCCTTGGGGATGCTTCATGAGATTTTGGGGTACATGGTGTATGTTCAGCCCCTAAATGGTCCGAGATGGATTTTAGCATGAGAGATGGTCTATGATGGATATGCACAGTTGAGAATCGAGATAGCTTGCTTAGTGGATGCTTGACCTCATTTGATTGTAGACTTGGTTTTCTTACCTTGGGCATTGGAGATCTCTTGGTAATTTGGTGGATGCCCTTAATTGAATCCTTATGGTGGAGCCACTGGTTTAGAGAGTGCCCTATAGGGGATGTGGAGCATTGTGCATCATGGAGTAGGACTTAAAGCCCTAGTTGACATGTGGCAACTTGGTTAGTTGTTCGGAGTATAGGAGATGGCTTCAGGATGTTTTGAGGTTTTGACATTGTTTTTGTAGGGGGTAGCTGACTTGGTGGAGTACATTGTTTTGGAGGATAGATGGAGTTTGTGGAGGCTTGTGATGGAGTGTTGCGGACTTGCTTTGTGTAGCTGTCACTTTAGAGTCATTATTGTGCTTGACATCACCATTGGAGCATGCCACTTGTACTCTAGAGTGGATGTCTCACTTGTGTGGCCTACAAGGGTCCATATAGGTCACTTGTAATGGTTTAGGATCACATACTATTGTTTGTTGGCCTTCTTCCCCTGTCATATAAATAAAAGGAGAAAGTCTTTCCACAATATATTCATTCAATTGTGTATTATCTCTTGTGATGAGATTTGACTAAGAGAAGGCAGTGCATACTTCCTATCCCTTTCTCTTAAGTCTTCACTGTACCTGTATTCTACTTCTCTCTGGTTGATAGGGTTTCTTGGTCTTGGATTCGTGGAGCATCTTGGATTTCTAGGGTTAGGGTTTATCCCTTGGATATTGGTGACTAGGATTTTGAGAGAAAACCTTAGGGTGGATTTCTGAAGAAGAGAGGAAGATTGTCTTATTGTGGAGGTTGTGTTCGAGAGATTCTTGCACTTGGATCTTCTTCATTCAGCAAGGGTTTGATGATTTACTCTAGCTAGGGTTTTTTGGATAGTTGGAGTTTTTGTATTAACCTTGAGAGAAGGCTATAATATGTACTTGTATTTCATCTTGAGCATATGTATGAAGTTTCTAGCAGTCCATATCATTTTCAGGTTTGAATTTCAGCATACACATGTATGTTATTTATGCTCTGCTAGTTATAGCCATTTGGGTTTTGATTGAACATAATTAAAAAGGGAAAACTGTTAAGTGCATTGACATCCAATGAAGAATATAAATAGCTGAATTTACTGCTGTTATACTTCTGTTGTTCCAGCTATAAGAGTGAATTTCCGGATGTGGCTATTGGCTGATAAGTTGCCCTAGAAGGAGCTGAAACTTATCTTTTGGTTTGGCATCTTTTCAGTTGTAAGTGAATTATTGTGATCTTTCTGCTGCTGTTTTATACTCTAATTTATAGCTGTCCTAAAGGCAGAAAATTCTAGGGCAAAGATCCGGGAAACCTTTTAGGAAGAATGTGTAATATATGTTTTTCATTGATTGCATGATTGCATGAATTCTCCACATTCCCTTGTATCTGCGAAGGGATGCCCCCTTGGAACAAGGAACATCCCCTGAATTAACTGAAAAAATAGTTAAAGAAGAAAAATAAAATGGTAGAGGAGTTGATATCCAGATATGATTTATTGAGACAGATTGGAAGTGTTGCCATCTCTGGAACTACGATGCTGATAAGGTCATCTGCCCAAGAAAAATGCGTTGAAAATTATATGGGATATGGATTTAAATGAAACTATTGCAAAATGTTCATCTTTTGATTTGAGTGAATTATCTAAGGGCGAAAGAACAAATCGTTGTAATACCACCTATTGTAACAATTTGTTGATGTTTTTCTTTCCTGGTAAAATAAAGTTTTTCATTACACAATTGAGAAGAAATAAATAATTACAAATTTGGTGTATTTTGTACACTCTCTCAGGTAATTTCTGTGACTTTTGGCTGCAAACATAAAAGACAGGGTTTGTTTGGCAAACAATGCCCATAACTATGAGGGCCATAATATTTCCTATTGAGCCAGATATGCAGTAAAAACACTGAAAGGTTAGCCAAATGGAATGAGTGTTCTCAAAGTTGTTCCTTCTGGGGCAGTGTTATTCCCTGGCTGAGGATTGGAACCTGAGCTCCTATTCAGTGGAAACCCATGGGTTCAGATGAACATTTTGCATTGGTATTGTTTGTCATGCAGAGATATTTGACTGGTAAAAAAAAATAATAATGGCTCCTATTGTAACAGTATGTTGATAATTTTTATTTTTCTTGGTAAATGATCCGTAACCAAGGAATTTATAGCTTTAGAGGAGAGATGTTACCTTGACTAGGGAAATTGTTCAATGTTGGATTGAATGAGAATTACAGCAATGCTTGGCTTAATTTAATATCTTGAATGACAGTTACAGAACTCCATACAAACATACAGCCAAGAAGAATAAAGTTATGGCCCAAGTATGGATTGATTTTCCCAAGCAAAACAGAAGTTGACCCAGGCAAGGGAAACACCCATGTAGAGCTCAATGGTCTGAACAGAGGATAAAAATGCTAGATACCAGAGAATGGAATTAACAGCCTATCTAGAAAGAAGTAGCAACTCTTTTTTTTCAACCACAGATTTCAATTCTCAGTAAGTCCTATGGTGGTCATCACATAGCCGTTAATTACTTTATTTACACACAGAATGAACTCTCACACCACAACATAACCAGGCATCAATTTAACATGAAGAACAGCATGAAACACAACAATCAATCAATGAATTCAATAGTTTTTACCTTGGAAACCCAAATGGGAAAACGGAAACCAGCTTTGAGTGGGGTTCAGTTTATTTATTTCAGCAATTTCTCGTTCAATGCTTTCATGCCACTCTAAGAATCTTTCTCTCTTGGCCAAAAGGCCCATTGGGAGTGGAGGAGGAGGAGGCAATAGGGAGAGCTGGGGTTAAGGGAAAGGCTAACAGCCATGACCCTTCATTTTCCATTCCTCAACCTTTCTCTCCTTTTCTTTCTTTTTCCTTTTTCATTTAATTCTGTTCTTTTCCTCCCACATTTGTCTCATTCAACTTGTACATTTGCTCTGTTTTTGCTAACCTTCATAAATCTCCAGATTAATCTTGCAGGTACTGAGTCTTATACCCATTCATCAGTTCAGATCCATTTTGGATCAGTTAAAAAAAGAGTTTTTATGACATAACTGCAACAAAATTTAGATATTGTAGGTGTTTTGTACAACTGTCTGGTAATATCTACCGCTATTGTCTGCAAACATAAAGCAAGGGATGGGTTTAAGTGGTGATCATTAATATGCATCTCTCGTGAGAGAGATTTACAATTACATGTAGCATACTAAAACAATGCCCATAACTGTAAGTGCCTTGATATTTCCAGTCAGCCAGGTACACAGCAAAAACTCAAAAGGTGAACCGTGAGCCAAATGAAATCAGCATTCCTGACAGTGTTCATTCTGGGGCATTGCCATTTCCTGGTCGAGGGGGATCAAAACCTTGCAAGCTGTCTTTCAATCTGAGCTACCATCTCCTGCAGTGTCACCAGCCAAACTGGGCAGGCATGAGCTGTCTTGCTTCCAGGCAAGTGACTCTTCTGGAAAAGACATACAATTGTTGCATGTAAGGAGCTTCTTCTTGCAGCAGACAACAACTTACAACACCCTAGAACTTCTCCCTGGCTCAGGAGTCCCAATGGGTTCCTTCCATCTGCTCGTCTGCCATTTTTAGAGTTTCAGGAAACTCCAGCTAGATATCCTCTATGACCCTCCAGGATTTATCGCGAAGGATCCTTTCTATAATACTTTCGAATCTCCCCATCCTGTAAGCTTTAATCTTTGCTTATCCTCCTTGGATGGGATATTGTTTTTTCTTCAAATGAAAAACAACATGTTTGGATCAAGTTTGACATCCTGCAAAATGAAAATGATCCGAAAATTAAGTTGAGCTTCTTTTATTAGAGTGGTAACACTCCATAATGCTTGTGTGACATTATATATTAGATATGTTGGGTAGTTAAACGACCTTAACCAATGAGACATGATGTGTATGTGTCTGTGAGATGTGTCCTTGCAGACGCTGATAATAAAGTTTATCCATTAATTTCTCTATCGAGTCTCCACTATTCTGTATTCAATATTTATTCATTAGTAATGTGCATCACCCAAATTTTTAACAGTTTTCATGGACGTTCTCTCTCATGATGGTCCCAGTTGGGCTGTCCTTGTTGCACAGCTGATTCCTGAACTCTTTTAGACATTTTCTTATCCGATTGAGAAAACTGTCATACATTGAGTGTAATGATATTTTTTTGATGGAAGGATGCTATTATGTTTGCAGCCACAACCTGAAATCAAGAGTTTTCCTGTGGAGCCTATTGGGCCAGTTGCTTGCAATAGTGATGGCACATACTTTGTTGGTGGAGGGTCATCGGGAAGAATTTATCTGTGGGAGGTACATCTTGCAGCTGTACACTACTTTTGTCTTTGGGATTTATATTTGGCAAAATTAAGTTTGTAGTTAATGCTAGCCAGTCAATGTGATTGGATCTGGCTTGCACATAGCAACTTGGATATAAATCAGTGCCCCTTTGGGAAGAAGAGAAAGCCATAGAATGTTAATTATTTTATATTTTGCTAGAGAAAGCATCATTTACTTTTGACAAATCATGGATGGAAGTATTTCCAGTATAAGAGGGTTGTTTTATTGCAGGTAGCAAGTGGAAGACTTCTTAGGGTGTGGTCTGCACATTACAAGGCTGTGACACGCTTGATATTCTTTGATGATGAATCTATTCTAATATCTGGAGCTGAGGATGGATTTATCAAGGCTTGGCCTCTTCTCTTGTACAGTAACTCGCCCTTGTTATATTTGCCACCTATATAGATCAGTTGACCACTAGAGTATTACCTTTGTAATTACAAGCCTTCAGGGAACAAACCATATGTGGTTCATTGTTTACCTGTGCATATTGATTTTATTTTTGATGGCAGAGCTTTGGATGAAGAAGCGGATGGGCAAGCTGAATCCCATTTTCAACCCCTGCACAGCTTTTCTGCCCATACCTTGCCAGTGACAGATATTGTATCTGGCTATGGAGGATGCAGTGCAATTATAGTGTCCTCGTCACTGGATTTTACCTGCAAGGTAAGGCTTTATGCTTCATTAAATTTTAATACGTCTGAGATTCAGTCTTGGAAATGCAACTTATAATTAGGTAAACAATGATATATTCCTAGGATTTTTAATATTTCCAGTTGTAATAGGGCCATGCAATAAGTTTGTTCTGGTGAATAAGAAAGAGTTTATGGAATTTTTCTCTGGAGTAATTCTCTTTTCACATTTTTTGAGGTACTCTTTTTGTAAAAATTGTAATAAATTACTAATATTTTCATATGAGGACTTTACTATCTTGTTTGAAATTGACTCTGGATGTCAGCTAAGAAAAGCAGGAAATTGTGAACAACTTGAAATTTATTAGAACACATGGATTGAGATGCAATATAAGTTGAAGTAGAACTCAGCGATTCAGCAAAGACATATTTTATTATTAATAAATAGATAGATGATGATACAATTTGTGGGAGGCCCCTGGCTTTATAGCCTTGGGTGCCTCTTGGTGAATGGGCATAACCTGTGATCATGCCCTTTTGCCTATTTTAACTAATCGTTACAGATAACAATTAATTTACATAACATTGCCTCCCTCCTGAAGAGATGCTTTGTCCTCAAAGCATACATAGCATACATAACGACGGATGTTGTTGAAGAAATACTTCAGTCTCCCAAGAAGCTTCTTCTTCTGGTAAGTCCTTCCACTTGATTAGGTATTCTTTGATTACTCGAGATCGCAATTCTTTTCTCTGATGGAGATGATGCCTTCTAGTTCGAGAATGACCCTTCCTTCGTCATCTAACGATAGAAGTGTTGTTTGCGCTGATTGATGTTCCCCAAGTGCTTTTTAAAGGCAAGATACATGGAATACGTTGTGAACATGACTTTTATCAGGAAGGTTTAAACAATAAGCTACTCGACTGATTTTATTTATTGATTTGGTATGGCCCATAAAACTTTGGTGGTAATTTGTTTTTTTCCTTTCTGTTTTAAGGATAATTGCTTGTATGGTTTGAGTTTAACAAATACTCAATCTCCAACTTCATACGATTCTTTGCATTATTTAGATTTTCTTTTAGAGTTTGGACAACTTTTTCGGTTTCTTTTAATTGGTGTTTAACAACTGGCAACTTTGTCTCGATGATAGCAAAGTTGTTAATTTAGGTATGTTCTATGCTTAGAGCAATTTATTTCAATTTTCATTGTTAGCTCAATATCTTTTCCAGATTAGCAATCACATCAGCATTAAAGTAAACTGTAGATAGAACATAAACATAAATCGTAGAAGACAAGCCAAGACAAGAGGACACAATATGTAGCGCTAGCCAGGGACAAATCCCAATGTGGGGAAACCCTTGATCAATTCTTCTTATATGTTCTTCAATAGTTCGGCATAGAGAGAGGGAGATAGTACATTTACAGCAGAAGTCAACACTTTGACTTATCTAGATAAGAGCATAGATAAATCTCTAAGAAGATGATACATGAGATCAGTTGAAGACATGTTGCTTCAACTGATTCTCCAAGGTGACTCCTTCACCTATCAACGTGCTGCATCTCGTCATCATGCTACACCTCACCGTGCTGCACTATGCTGCACCGATCATCACAATGCTGGATCTCATGACTGCTGCACCTAATGTTGCACTGCGGTCCCATGTGCCATTGTTGAACAATGTTGTCATACAACATGTCTCATGTGCTTGCAGTACCATGCTTGCTGCTGCTACCCATGCTGTCCATGCTAGCTGTTGGACCATGCTTGCTGCTGTACCATGTGCCTTCTACCATGTAACAGCTGCTGTCCCACTTAGCCTTTCCATACCTAGCAACTGTCCCATATGTCTAAGCATACCTTGCTGCTGTCCATGTGTTTTAGCAGCATTATGCTTGCTGTTCCATGTGTTTTAGCAACATTATGCTTGCTGTTCCATGCATCTTAGCAGCATTATGCTTGCTGTCCCATACATGTTAGCAGCACTATGCTTGCTGTCCCATGCATCTTAACATACCTTGCTGCTGTCCCATACATGTTAGCAGCACTATGCTTGCTGTCCCATGCATCTTAACATACCTTGCTGCTGTCTCACCATGCTGCACTACTGTACTGCATCACAATTTAGGGCATCACCCTACAACTCTTATTCTCCATACAATTCAGCAAGATAGCCTTCTAAAGACTGCGGTTCTCCAAGGGAATAATCCTCCACACCTATGCTATTCCTTTTGGCTTATTTAACTGCAGTTAGGGCCATGCTGTCCCTACAGCTCCTTCACGGTTTCTAGGGCAGCCTCTTCGCTGTTCCTTTGACCCTTTATACGACAGCTAAGACTCTGCTGTACACACAGCCCTTCATGCTGTCTAGGGCAGCCTTTTCGCTGTTCCTTTGACCCTTTATACGACGGCTAAGACTTTGCTGTCCATACAACCTTTCACGCTATGTAGGGCAGCCTACACGCTGTTCCTTTTGACCCTTCATGCTGTGGCTAATACTTTCTTGCTTGACTGCAGTTGGGGCTGAATTACACCAGCGTTTAGGGCTGGATTAGACCATCATTTAGGGCTGGATTAGACCATCGTTTAGGGCTGCCTTTAGGTCTATGTTAGGGCAGCCTTTAGTCTGCGTCTAGGGCTGCCTTCCATCTGTGTCTAGGGCAGCCCTAGACGCAGACTAGATTTCTCTTCCACTAAAACCCAAGACAAGTGGAGAGAAATCAAGATAGAAGTGTGTGTGTAAAATGACTCTCAAGTCATCTCCTTTTATACTAGAACGTTGAGCACATGTGGGGTTTATTTGGTTGCTGGCTGACCTTGACAAATTGTCTTATAACAAATAAATTCTTAACTCCATGAATACTTATCGGAATCGGATGATCTTTAGATCAATCCTACACCTCTTGATGAGAGGGATCTAAGAAAAATATTAGCTGCTATAAATAAGATGACCCACATGGAGTTTGGCCCTAGTTGCCAATTTTAACAAAAGTCCTTCCATTTCAGAGGTTCGTAGCCGTACAAAGCTTGGAAAGGAGTCATTTTTGCTGATATGTGGTAAGTGGAATTGTACCACTATTCAGCGAGATGTAACCACTGAACGCACTTATTTTGTTTGTGTGTAGCATGACAATGTAGGTAAGCTTCCAAACATTTATTGGCAACCTCTGTTTGGCCATCTGTTTAAGGATGGTAAGTAGAACTCATGTTGAGGTAGGTTCCTATATGATTGAATAATTCCTTCCAAAAATTACCCTTAAATTTGGCATCTCTATCACTCACTATGACCTTTGGAAATCCGTGTATTTTGTAAATATTCTTGCAAACCATCTTAGCAATTTGTTTTGCTGAGTTTGATTTTTTCATTGCAATAAAGTTAGTATACTTGGTGAGTCTATCGACTATTACAAGAATCTTATCTTTACCATCAGATATAGGTAAACCTTCAATAAAATCCATTGATATTTCTTCCCATTTCTGATTCGGAATGTTTAAGGGATGAAGTAGTTCGGGTGTCATAATATTTTCACTTTTATTCCTTTGACATTTATCGCATTCTGCAACATATTTATGAATATCATTGCTCATTCCCTTCCAAAAGAATGACTGGCGTGCGTTGAAGTAGGTGTTAAAGTATCCTACATGTACGACCGACAATGAATCATGCGACTCTTTAAGAACCTTGGGTTTAAATTTTGAATTTGCATTGAGATAAATTCGTCTCTTGTACCATAGAATATGGTTCTTCCATTCAAATTTTGAATTCCGAGGAAGATTATTGATTATAGCACTTGTTTCTGTATCTTTTGCGTATTCACTTCGAATCTCATTAAGCCCTTTTGGGACAACCACTGACACTGTGAGTAACAATGGTTCTTCGTCTTTCTTCGACAAGGCATCAGCTACTACGTTATCTTTCCCTTTCTTGTGTAATATATCCAAGTCAAAGGTAGCGATTCTTTCTATCCATTTTTGTTGTTTTGTAGATAACATTTTTTGCTGGAGGAGATGCTGAAGACTATTATGATCTGTTCGTATTAAGAACTTACTTCCTGAGAGATATTGTCCCCATTTAGCTAATGCGTGCATAATAGCAAGCATTTCCTTGTTATATGTAGACTTGAGATGTTCGTGCTTATTGAGCTTTTTGCTTTTAAACGCGATTGGATGACCGTCCTGCATTAACACTGCTCCTATGCCAAAACCCGAAGCATCACATTCATTACAAATGGTTTTGAAAAGTCTGGAGTTGCCAATATAGGGGCATTAGACATAACTTTCTTCAAATCTTCAAAACACTTCCTGCTTCATCATTCCATTGAAATGAGTTCTTTTTTAGAAGGTTTGATAGGGGTGCGGTTATATGGGTGTAGTTTTTAATAAACCTTCGATAATATTCGATCAACCCTAAGAATCCTCTTAGCTTGGAGGTATTAGCTGGTTTGGGCCATTCCTTTATAGACTTGATCTTGTTAGGATCTACTTTAACTCCTTCCTTGGATTATGTGTCTGAGATATTCTACTTCTTCCTTCCCAAAGGTATATTTGGATTTCTTGGCCTAGAACTGATGCTCTTCCAATAATGTAAGAACTTTGTCCAAATGTTGTAGGTGCTCCTTCCAAGTTTTATTGTAAATTAAAATGTCATCAAAGAACACTAACACGAACTTCCTTAGATATGGATGGAATAACTCGTTCATAGTAGCTTGGAATGTTGTTGGTGCATTGGTTAACCCAAAAGGCATTACTCTGAATTCGTAGTGACCTTCATGTGTTCGGAACTCAGTTTTTGGTATGTTTTCCAACTTTATTTTGATTTGATAATACCCTGTCCTTAAGTCCAATTTTGAGAAGTATTTAGCACCATGTAGTTCATCCAACATTTCATTGATGAAGGGAATTAGGAACTTGTTTTTAATTGTTATTTTGTTTAGTCTTTGATAATCTATGCATAACCTGAACGATCCATCTTTCTTCCGCACCAATACAACTGGAGCAACATACAAACTTTTACTTTTTTGAGATGATGCCACACTTTAAAATATCTTGGATTAATCTCTCAATTTCCATTTTTTTATGATGTGGATATCGATACGGTTTGATGTTGACGGGGTTTGATTTTGCTTTGACTTCTATTGTATGCTCGATTTCTCTATTAGGAGGCATTTTCATGGGCAGGTCTTGGAATACTTTTTCGTGCTTCTAAATTGACTCTTGTACTTCTGGTGCTTCTTTGCTGATCAATTTTGAAGTTAACATTTCTAATTGGTGACATTGTACTACATAGGCTGGTGCTCCTCTTCGAATCATTTTCATCATTTGGGATGATGATATGATTTGATTCTCAGGTGTTTGGAATCCATATAACTTGTATTTCTGCCCTTCCCATTTAAGTTTTATAAACTGGTTTTGATGGTTGGCAGAGTAAGTACCGAGGGTTTGTAACCATTGGATACTTAAGACCATATCTACTCCTCCTAATGGTACAATGTAGAACGAAGATTCTAAATTAAAGTCTTGAATCTGCAATTTGATGTTATGGCACTTCCCTACCTTTTCAATCTTCTTACCATTGGCTACCATCACCTTCATGTTGGGCATGGGAAATGTGAAAATGTTGAGTCTCTTTGCCATGGTTGTGTCTAAAAAATTGTGGGTGCTACCGGTGTTAATGAGAACCATTACATTGTTCTTCTTGATATGTCCTTTTAATTTTAATGTCTGGGGTTGTGATGTACCTATCATAGCCGATAGCGACACTTGTAGAATGCTTTCTTCATCTAGTTCTGGAGAGAATTCTGGGGCATCTTCGATTTTTTCTACGTCTGATTCATCACTGTCTGAATCATTAGTTGCTTCACAATTATACAAATTATTGGTCTCTTTTCTTTTAGCACACCTATATTTAGTGTTCTACTTTCGCCACAACGTTTGCACTTGCCCTCTTACATCCGTTGCATTTCCACGTTAGATTTTTCTCCTTTTCGAAGATGTGGTGGAACACATTTTGTGTTATCCGTATTTGCAGATTGGGGAAATTTTGTCTCGAATATACTTTTTCAGCCTTTGACCACAACATCTTTTCAAATTTCTTTTCAACATCTTTTGCTTTTTGTCTTGCTACTTCTATTGATGTAATGTCATGAAGCTCAAGTTCTGCTCGTAGATGGGTTTTGAGTTTGGAGGTGTACGATTGGATTAGACAAGTTTCTGATAATCCAGGTACTCGGGTTGCTAAAGTCTCCCATTCTCGAGTATATTCATCCACAACTCCTTTTTGTCGTAATCTGGTGAGTGTTGAGAAGAATTCTTCTTCCTTGACACCTTGGAACCTTTTAAAGAATGCATCTTTAAATTGTCTCCAACTGAGAGCAAGTGTCGTCTTCTTCCACCACATATACCAATTATATGTTTCGCCTTCCATTTTCATGGAAGCATGCCTAATCTTTTCGTCATCATTGTCAATATCATAAATCTCAAAATATTCTTTTGCTTTATTGAGCCAAGCAACGCTGCATTTTTCATTATCGTCGAATTTGGGTAGCTCGATTTTTGCTCTTCGTTGATATGTCGCTAACGATGGAGAAAAAAGGGGTATTGATTTGAAAACGACATATTGGTGAATGGATTCCAGAGTTGCTTATTTTGAAAGTTCGTGTTACTATTTTTTTGATTGAGCGTGGAAGATGTCTTCGGAGACTCGAGTTTCTCATGTGCGTATGATGATTTTGACGAATCTGGAGAATTGAGATGTTGAGTTGCTTCATTATTCTGGGGTATTTGATCGGGTGTATTTTACAGGTTGGTACAAATACAACCCAACATCACCATAGCTTGATCCACCTTAACTAAAAGGTCTGCCTGATTCTTTTTTAATTCATTCTTGTTCTCCTCGAGCTGACTCTTTATTCCATTTGTTGTGTCCTCCAGTGTCTTGATTTTGTCGCCATGTTCGGTCACCCTTAGCCTCAAGTTCTGTCAATTTTTTATTGAAATCGGCCATCGACATTGACGCAACTATTGATCTGGTATGCGACGAAGTATACTTATCTAGCTTAACTCTTTTTCTTAACTTGACTTTTTTTTTAATAATTAAATTAAATTAATTAATTTAATTAGATAGTGAAATTATTTTTATAACATATAGTTTTTTTTTGTTAAATAATTATATTATTATATGACTTTATTATATAACTATATTATTATATACCTATGGCTTATTAAATGGGATCCGAAGGGAGCGGAAGTGGGTAACTAATGATTGGATTGTCAACAGTCGTTGTGGACAGGACGACATGCAAAGAGTGGACGACAGGCAGAGACCGGTGAAACACGTGGAAGGAATGCGGATAATGGAAATGATGGCGAGGTTGGCACATGGCCGACAAGGATGTCGGGGAGAATGGCGGTAGGCGGACGATGTAATAGAATGCAGGCGGGGGAAATGAGATGGACACCAAGATTGGTGGAGGGTAGAGCTCGGTCGGGGCACAAGCACAGTCAACGAATTGCCCACCTGCACACACCAAGGAACGAACAGGCCTTGATACCAGATGAAGTAGAAGAACTCAACGATTTAGCAAAGACATATTTTATTATTAATAAATAGATAGATGATGATACAATTTGTGGGAGGCCCCTAGCTTTATACTGCCTTGGGTGCCTCTTGGTGAATGGGCATTATCTGTGATCATGCCCTTTTGCCTATTTTAACTAATCGTTACAGATATTAATTAATTTACATAACATAAGCCCATTTGTTGCTCTACTCACAGATCCTTCCTCAATTTTCTCAAGAATGTAATCCCAAGTGTGAACTTTATAACAAAGTTGAGGTGTTCAAAGAAGGACTTGATGTTGTTATTCTTGCTTTTGATATTCTTTTGAAAACATCTTCTCCCACTTTGAGTATAACATGGCTCAAGATTTTAGCTTTCTTTAATTCTCCTCTCTATGCCGTTTCTCTGATGATATAAAACATTCTTTATATTCTACAATATAAAATGTACATTCAATTACAGTGGTCTTGTCAGAATAATTTACCTAGATATGGTATACCTAGATTGTCAACTAGAATGTAAATGTGAGTTTAAGGCCCTGTTAGACACTTCCTTTCTCTAACTAGTAATTCGATTGTTTGATTTGGCTTCCTAGGTCAAATAATATTTACCATTACTTGTTTTCCACCTTTTTGCTCTGCATTCTGGGTTTTAGGTTGTGTTTTTTTTCTTAGTCGTGCTGAGATTATGAATTTTCTTAGTCATGCTGAGTTGTTTTCTACATGTCTTTGTCACAATGAACCATCTCCTCCCCTTCTTCTTGGGTTACGAGTGATGAAAACACAATAACAATCTGTTCAAATATAGATTGAAGAGCAAAATTTCTTGGGTTCAAGCGGTCAAGGGGAGAAAGGTGCCCTAGCTGTGGACCATGTTGCACAAGCCAAATTCAAAGAAAGGAAAAATATAAATCTCATTCAAGTAATTGGATATGTAGCATCATCACCTAACTCCACTTGTATGTTGCCCTTGTTGCCACAAAATTTAGCAGGCCTTGGAGAGGGAAACCCTAGAAGGTAAAACTAGACCTATTAGCAACGATGAGGTAGTGGCCCACTATCACCACAACAAAAACCTCTTGCTCTTTACAGACTTTCACCAATAGGATTCCCAGTAGGAAATAGATCACTTATGAAAGGTATTCTAGGGTTAAAGTATGAAATGATCTCACTAGGAGGTCTTCAAGAAAGACACAATTCTGGTTCAAGGTTTCACAAGGAAGCATTTCACTTTCTATGAAGGTACCTAGATTTGGAGGCACAAGACCTAGAGTTTGATTGATTTGACAAGTGTTGGATTAACTCAAGGTCAAGGCAAGGAGAAAAGGTTTTTTACAATGTATATTAGCTAAGCCAAGGCTCGCAAAACCTTCAAGAATGTCCTTAAGTTGAGGGAAGAAAAACTAGGGTTTCCCTCTTAGGGCAAACGTTTAGGGCAAGAGAATTTATGGATGAAATTGAAGTGGATGCCCACCAAATTGATAGGTTTTGTGGCAAACCTTATTTACTTGATGTTAAGGCTATCCAGCCACCAAAATACCTCCTTAAAATTTCACCCTAAGCCCTAGTTCTCTACCCTAGCCTTGAAAGCAGTGAATTTTAGAGGGAAGAAAATTAAAGTAAGAGATGATCACCAAACAACTCGACCAGTGCCTTGTCCTTTGGGGGAATGGAGTCAAGGGTGATTTAGGATAGTCAATCTTGTTCCTAAGGAGGTCAAAATTTGATGCCCTAGCAAGCAAATTTCAAGCATTTACCCACATAAGAGAAAAATGGGTTTTTACGGGAGAGCTTCAATGTGTTCATCACTAGGACTACTGAATACATATTATACATGAGTAATGCATGCAATATTCATTTAGATAACAACATTAATTAATTTTCAACAAATTAGGGCACCAATTTGCATGACCTAGAATCCATAATTCCATACATTAGGCATAGAAAAATAAGTCTTCAATAAATTAGGGTACTTACAAGGCAACATGCAAGAATTCCTTCCATTATGCCAAAGAATAGCTCCAAGAATATCCAAGATTATATCCAAATACCAAAATGCATCCAAAGATTCCAATTCATCCACAAAAGAGTAAGTGTGAGTTTCCTCTATGAGGCTGAATTCCAAGTGTGATGATGATGAGAGATCAAATAAAGTCTCTCTAATATATATGTGCTCTAACATGCTCTATTTTAGCCTAGAAGTCACTATAACAATAAAATAATGTGCAAGTAAAGGCCTAGGTCACAAGCTGACCTAGTAGCTTACAAAATTAATTTTATCTACACAACTACTAACTGAAATGCTGATGTCATGGTTGTGTTGGCTTCCTTAGGGCTGATGTTGAGATCTTTAGTGCCATGACAAGTGCAGAAGGCCTCGGAAATCAAGATCTAGGGGTTGGTGATCCAGGAGTATCTAGAAAGGCTTAAAATTTTGAATTCCTCAAATCTCAGTAAAATTGGCACAAAGTTGTGTATCTTGTTGAGTTGATTCCAATGATGCCTAAATCCAATACATATGACAGAGTTATACTCATCTAAAGTTTTTGGCAAACAACAAAATTTTTGGAATTGATAGTGCCATGTGGCACCATCAATAGGTGACACGTGGCACCTACCAAGCATGCTAAATGTCATGATGTGGCATCCTAGTGGTGCTTGATGTGGGTGGACAATGAGGTTGACTGTGCATTGAGGTGGACCAATCCGCAATTGCCACTTGGCCCAATCATTGGGTGCCATGTGGCATCCTGCAATTGGCCACTTTGGTTTAACAAAAATTGTTGTAACGGCCGAGGTTGAACCCTCGACCTTGTCAGAATGAGCCAACAGTCCATTTATTGCACCAACGGAAGAGTACGTTAAGCACGAGGCAACTGAATTATATTTATAAATGTTTGTTTTGTAATGTTTTAAATGGGGAGGGGTCTCGAGGGTTTAACCTTGGGGACCCCCAACAACAAACACTACATATCATATGCACCAACTCCAATGTGTTGTCGTTATAACATACAATATGTTTGCAAGCCAAAATAGGGAGGTCCATAGGCTTGACCTCGATGCTCCCCCAACCACATGGCTATTCATAATGCGTTAAACCATCGCCCAACGAGTAGTACCTTGGTTAATTTGCTCGTGCCGTTGTATTTAAACCATGCCATTACATTCGCATGGGGAGTGGAGCTCGGGCCATAGGGGGCCCAATGGAACTCAATGCAAGGTAGTGGTACTGTGTCCAGGGCATACACATTTTTCAAGACAAATTCTAGGGAATATTTCGTAGGAATATGTTATTGTTGTGGCATCTTAAAGATTCCCAAAGGGGTACGGAAGTGAAAGTGACAGAACCATATGAAGTTTATAGTCATTTTTCATGAAATTTCAAGATGAATTTATTGGTGCAGTGAGAATTGGGATCCAAGCAGTGAATTTTTCAGCCATCCCTAGATGTGAGGTATTGCCATATATTTTATCATGTATTTTCCATTATTTTGCTGAGGTAACATAGAGGCCTTTCCACTTTGAAGTTGGGCCCAGAGACATAGCTCACACATTGTGAGTGAACCCCATTAACAAATCTTGGTGCATTGTCTATGTTGCCTTTTTTTTGTGTTGCTTCTTCATGGATGTTGCATTTATGGTATTTTCATACTCTTCAAGCAATTTTGTTTAACATCAACAAAGGGAAGATCCTGGATCATGTTCGTATCAGAGTAGTCTTCTTTGATGTGAATTGTGAGTGTGGATGCTTACCAGGGCCAAACCTGAAGAGGGTGAAGGAAAACTTATCTCTTTTAACCCCGAGATTGGATGTGCAACACGAAGAAAGAAAATGGAGAATAATGACATGCACATAGAGAATGAGTGAGCTTTCCACAAGGCCTTCTACTTGATGGAAGATCGGGTGGAAAAGTTGTTTGCAAATTATGAAAGGAGAATGGAATAGGGCAAGAAAGAGGGAGCTCCAACAGAAGATAATGCGTCAGTACACTGAGGAGATGGAGGAAAACCTCTTGACTCTCTATCTTCGAGTTCAAGCTCTTCCTCTTCCCCTCATTCTCATCATTCAAATAGTCATCAGAAAAATGCTTCTAAAAAACAATTTTTAAAGTTAGATGTAAAATTTGATTTGCTTATGTTTAATGGAGAAGTTAATGCAGAGAAGTTAAACAATTGGATTAGGCAAATCAAAGTCTATTGTCATATACAATAGATCGAAGAGGACGAAGCAAAGATTCAATTGGCATCTCTTCAACTGGGAGGCACAACTCTTGTATGGTGGGAGACCAAACTTCAGAAAGGTAGTAAGTATAAGTTTCTTTCGGCATTAAGAGGGCAATTTTACCCATTGAGTTATAGGCAAAAGTCCTTGATGGAATGGCAAAACTTGAGACCTGGCAAAGGGTAGAATGTTCAAAGTTTTATAGAAGAGTTTACTAAGCAAGCATTAGCATTGAATGTTCCTTTAGACTCACCAGAATTTTTGATGAAATACATTGGCACTTACACAATTACCTTTGTCACTCATTGTTATTGTTTGATCCCACTAATCTAGATGAAATTGGTGTGAAAGCAATTCATCTTGAAAACCGAGGAAAGCATGGACAAGAAGATCACCCAAAGAATCCTCCATCCAAGCCCTAGAACAACAAGTTCAAAGGAAAAGGAGAGGGAAAGAAGATAGCGACAACAAAGCAAGAGGAAGGAAAGCCCTCTTGAACTCACTGTAAGAAAGATGGGCACGATGAGGAGCATTGTTGGAAGCTACATCCAAAGTTAAAGCCTAAGCAGTTTAGTGGAAAAGGGAAGCAAAAGACAATTGCTATAACGCAACAAGACTTAGGTTCTGATTCCGGTGATGAGATGCAAATCATAGCCTTTGGAGTACATGGCAAAAGTTCCTTTCATGCTAGTTCCAGTTCTGAAAATAAAGCTCATGATGATGAAAGAAAAAGAAGCAAATTGTTTCATATCAGAGTTGTATCTAAGCACACATAAATAGATACACTGTTTGATCTGGGTTCTTAAGTTAATTTAATCTCAGAATCAATTGTTAAGAAGTTGGGCTTGGAAACAAGACCTCATCTGAAACCTTATCCTCTTGTTTGGGTGTGACAATGCAAAACTCAATGTCACCAAGCAGTGCAGGGTCAGATTTGCTATTGCTTCAAGATTGATAGAGGAGGTTGATTTGGATATTGTCCCAGTTGACATTTGTGGCATAGTCTTGGGAAGCCCATACTTATATGATAGGTAGGTAGCCTTTTTCATGCATGAGAACAATTACCATCTCACCAAAGATGGGGTGGAATATATTGTCAAAGCTCACTGCATGAAAGTCAATTCAACTCTTGTTAGTGCAGGACAGATGAAGAGACTCATCAATTCTAGCAAGAAGTGTATGCTAATGGTTGTGAGGGCAAAAGATGCGAAGACATCTGATGCTTTCAATGGTTATATTCCTTCTCCGAGGAAAGAAATGTTTGATATTGTCTCTAACTATGATGAGATTTCTCAGGAACCAGGTGGATTACCTCCCAAGAGGGAAATTCAACATGAGATCCATCTTCAACAAGATGCCCCTCTTCCAAATGTGGGCATGTGTAGGATGTCAGCAATGGAAGTGGAGCAAATCAAGAAACAGGTGCAAGGTTTGTTGTCCCAAGGATTCATCAGACCTAGTTCATCCCCATGTGGTTCACCAATTGTGTTGGTGCCAAAGAAAGATGGCACATGGAGAATGTGCGTGGATTATTGGGCTTTCAACGAGATGAGGATGAAAAAATTATATCCTCTCCCTCGTATAGATGATTTGCTTTATCAATTGAAGAATGTTGTTTATTTCACTAAGTTGTATTTGCGCAATGGTTACCATTAGATCAGGATTGTAGAAAATGATGTATTGAAAACTGCTTTCAAAACCAAGCAAGGAGTCATCAAACCTAGTTCATCCCCATATGGTTCACCAATTGTGTTGTGTGCCAAAGAAAAATTTCATATGAGGAATGTGCTTTGGATTATTGGCCTCTCAACAAGATCACTGTGAAAAATCGATATCCTCTACCTTGTATGGATGATTTGCTTGATCAATTGAAGAATGTTGTTTATTTCACTAAGTTGGATTGGCGCAGTGGTTACCATCAGATTAGGATTGCAGAAAATGATGTATGGAAAATTGCTTTCAAAACCAAGCAAGGACTATTTGTGTGGTTGGTAATGCCACTTGGGCTTTGCGATGCCCCAACTACCGTCATGCATGTAATGAAACATGTATTTCGACCATTCTTAGATGAGTTTGTGCTTATATACTTAGATGATATTCTGGTTTTCAATAAAACTTGGGATGATATGTAAAACATGTCAAGCAAGTAATGGATATCTTGCAAAGGGAGAAATTGTATATAAAGTTGTAAAACTTCTTTGGTGTATTTTAGTCATAGTGTTGGAGGAGGTCAACTAAAGATTGATCCTTCTAAAGTTGTTGTAATTGTAAAATGGCCTAAACCTACGAATGAGACATAAGTGAGAAGCTTCTTGGGAGTAGTTTAGTACTGGAGAAGATTCATAGCTAAATTCTCAGTCATTGCAACTCCTTTGTGTGCCCTGACCAGTGTAAAACAGGTCTTTCAGTGGGGAAGAGAGCAACAAAAGGCTTTTGACACCTTGAAGGAAAATATCAACACAATTCAGTACTAGCCTTGTAAGACCTTCAACATCCATTTGAGATCGAGATGGATGCCAACAGATATGCCATGGGTGTAGTATTGATGCAACGTCGTAAGCCTATTTGTTATCACTCTGAGACTTTCTCTCAATCTCTTGTTAACTATCCCAAATATGACAAAGGGTTGTATGGCTTAGTTCAAAGTGTCAAGAAATGGAAGCATTACTTGATAGGTAAGGAGAATATCATACATACAGATCATTAACCCTTACAGTATCTCTAGTCACATACCAAATTTTAAGGAGAATATCATTCATATAGATCATCAACCCTTACAGTTATTGTAGATTGTAACTAGGTTCGGTCTTCATAATGACTTGTAATTATGAATTTATGAAAGAAGACAAAGATAATAAAATGTATTTTGTAATACTTGCATCAAGGGTTTCATGAGCAAGAAGTTTTTATTATAGGTCAAAGACTTCTTCTTGATGTCTTTAGGGGTTTGTCATCGTGTCATCAGTGTATAATTTAGAGTCATGTATATGAAGTGTTGTTACACTTGCAAAGAAGTCAAAGTGTCTATGTAAAAGTCCTCCAATCTAGACAAGCACATTCATCCTATGCCGGCTTCAGTATATATATGATGAAGACTTCATGTCAGCTTTGAATGGAGACACTCCCTTTGGATAAACATTGACCTCAATATATATATATATATATATAAGTGCCCACTCTACATGATGTCAAGGCTAGTGATACATGGTGTTATAGTGATGATAAAAGAACTAGTGAAGGATGACTGTGTCTTGCTCTAGGAGAGGCTCTATGGGTCAAATGTGATTGTCAAGGTCAGTGTACTCATCTAGTGAAGAATTTACAAGAAGAGAATTGCGGGTTTTCCCTTCAAGAGGAGGGGTTTTAGCGTTGGCTTGGAGCCTAAATATTGTGTCACTGATGTTATTGTTTTGATAGATGTTTGATGTACTGAACACTATAATAATGATGAACAAAGATAATAAGTAAAGATGTTACACAAGCAATTATCATGTAAGAGAATTTAAATTAATGTTTTCCCTACCCAATTCTCAACATGGTATCGGAGTTATGATTACAGTCAAACTAAGGGCAAGTTATGGTTACAATCAAACTAAGGGCTTCTAAGTTATGCTTATAGTCAAACTAAGGGCTTCTAAGTTATGGTTACAGTGGCACTGAAGGATGGTTTTACAGTCATGAATGGAGATAAAATCACCAACATATATCCTCAGCATGTATCACAGTTCGATGGTACACAGTTTTTGTCTTGAATAGGTTTACAGGAAGAATCTCGGACCTAGACTGTAGTACCTCAACTTAGATTAAGGCTACACCACTGTAATTTCAGTTGAGTATTACAGCAAGACAATTTAGGATAAGTACTACAATGAGACTGATTTGGATCCTTATCTGAAGATCTTGGATAATTTCATAGTTTCATACTACCCACAGTCTTGGTGCTATGCTGTTGGGATCTCAGTGCCATAATATGATTAAGTAATCTCAGTCAAAAGATGAAGTCTCGATGCTAGATTACAGTGCTCAGAACTCGGGTACACGGTAGCAGTTTCAGTGCCTCTCATAGTCTCGGTTTATGCATACAATGATCTTAATGATCTCACAATGGCATGATCTAATCATACCAATGATAGTTACAACCTTGGGTTGAATCCGAAGAATACGGTCTTGACAAATTGATACATACTCAATGACATATAGAAGCAGATCATCTACAACACAATGCTCAGAAATAGGTCTCACTATACCACAGTCATAGTTTGTATGGACAGTGCTCGATGGAGGGTCCCGTTGATACAATCATAATAATACTAAGAGATAGGTCTCGGTACTATGAAGTGATGATCATAGCACGTGACCTCGATGATTTGTGGTTCTACACGATGTTGCAACTTCAATAGAATGCTACAAGGTTCCATAGTCTAGATATGAAAGAAGTCATAGTATCTTGAAGACAAAAAGGCTCAAGTGATGATATGCTACAATAGTATAAGAAGGTCTCAAAGAAAGTCTGATTTCAGTAGTGTCAAGAAAGTATTAGTTCATCAATCAAATCAAGCAAGGATCTCATCCTTACCTAGTAAAGAAGATCATTCAAGGAAGCTTCAAGGTGAAGATTTCATCTTTACTTGCCAAGTAAGTATCTTTCATTCTATAATCAAGTTTGGTTAAATGACTTCGTGTTTGCAAGGAGATCTATAAATTGGTTGGGTCATAGAAATTCCTTGCATAACAAAGGAGGATAGGTATAGTCCCCAAAAGAGAAGTCATTGATATCTATGGAAAAGTCTCGGAAGGTCAAGCATTATTTGAATGCATGGAAAAGGATCTAGGGGCTCATAGGATTCTTATGAAATTAGTCAAAGGTCCTCCCATCCCTATGTAGCAGAAGAAACATCAAAGCGATATATGAAATGCTAGAAGATATATTCTATGAAAATACAATAAAGAAGGTCATATCACTTATACCTGATCTACACAAAATTGAAAAGAGTGAAGGGATATCTTCACAAGATCTCAATTGGAAGATCTAGGAGAGATGATAAGAAGATGATCATCATTGTACTTAAATGCACTAAAATTACCTCATTCGACAACTTGTAGTCTCTATGTTAGAGAGAAAAAGACAAGTTGAGGGCAAAAGTGTTGAAGGTTAAAGGACTCAGAACATTTGTAGAAAGGAAAGGGAAGTTTGATCCTCAAACAAGACAAAATAATATTCAATGTTATGGAAGATTATAGAAAGAAAGCTCATATCACCAAAAATATGGAGGAAGTTGAAGAAAAGTAATGAATGAATGAATTGAATTGATTTACAATGAGCAATGAAGCTCAATAAATAATACAAATGTATTTACAGAAACAACAAGTTTCTACTAAGAAACACAAACAACAAGTTTCTAATAAGAAACTGCGAATAAGATCATGGACGATCTTATCCGAATAAAATACATAAATGAGCATTAAACACTAAAATAACATTATTCTAATACCCTTCCTTAATGCTCAATCTATTTACAACACCTATAGACCCTCTAAATTTTACAAACTTATCAGGACCAAGGGGCTTGGTGAAGATGTCTGGTTGCTGCTCCGTTGTGGGAACATACAACAACTGAATGGATCCGTCTTCAACAAGCTGTTGAATATAGTGACAATGGGTTTCCATATGCTTTGTTCATTCATGGAGGACTGGATTCTTGGCGAGTTTGAGCACTCCCTGATTATCACAGAACAAGGGAGTAGGACCTGCTTGGGAAACATGCATATCCGCAAGCATACGTCGAAGTCAAACTGCCTCACAAGATGCCTTAATTGCTCCCCGATACTTTGCTTCTATCGAGGAGAGAGCCACTGCCTGCTTCTTCTTACTAGTCCATGTGACAGCACCAGATCCCAGACTAAACACATACCCAGGCTCCAGCTGTAGATTTACGATCATCAACCGAACTTGCCCATTCGGAATCTGTGTAACCACTGAGTGTAGGATCTGAACTCCAAGTGTACAAAAGTCCATAATCAGGAGTGCCACTCACATAACACAACACATGCTTCACTGTTATCCAATGATCAGCCTTAGGAGCTGTCATGAAGCGTGAAATGTAGCTCACTGCAAAACTGATGTCAGTTCTAGTGGCAGTAAGGTAGATGACGCTGCCCACTAATTACCTGAATAAAGATTCATCCACAAGTGGTGAGGATGACTGAGCTGAAAGTTTGAGCCTTGGTTCCATAGGAGTTGCGGCAGGTTTACAATCCTGCATTCTGAACCTGTCCACAAGACTTCTGGCATACTTGGACTGAGAGAGAAAGATGTTGTTCTCAATCTGCCAGACTTCAACCCCTAAACAGTAATGAAGGAGTCCCAAATTTTTCATATCAAAAGTGCTGCACAAATCTTGTTTGATCCCATGGATCAAATGTGCTGAACTGCCAATAATGATAAGGTCATCCACATAGACAACCACAAACAGAATATCATCACTAGTATGCTTAATATACAGGTTTGCATCAGATGGACTCCTCTGAAAGCCATGATCTGTTAAGTACTTATCAATTTTCATGTACCAAGCCCGAGGGGCTTGTTTCAGACCATAGAGTGCTTTGACTAATCTACAGACTTTCTGTTCTTGACAGGCAACCTTGAATCCTGGAGGCTGCGTCATGTAGACTTCTTCCTGTAAGTCACCATTCAGAAAAGCACTCTTTACATCCATATGATGGACTTTCCAACTGAACTGCTAAGGCGAGGACGAGCCGTATGGTACTCATCTTGGCTGTAGGAGCAAAGGTCTCCTCATAGTCTATGCCTTCCTTCTGTGAGAACCCTCAAGCAACAAGGCAAGCCTTATACTTGTCTAGGGTTTCGTCAGCTTTGTATTTCACTTTATACACCCATTTGCAGCTAATGGGCTTCTTCCCTACAGGAAGATTAGAAATGGTCCAAGTGTGATTCTTCTGAAGACTCTGGAATTCAGCTTCCATAGCCTGTTCCCACTCAAGTATACCCTTGGCCTCTGAATAGGTTTGAGGCTCAAAAACACTGTGTAGGTTAGCCATAAGAGCAAAATTTACTATAGGCTACTGTTTGCTCTTATTTCTGGAAGTTCTACCTTCAAGGAGCTCATTATCCCGGAGATCACCAATAGTTTTAGCCCACCATTTAGGCCGGAGAGTAGAAGAACCAATATCTGGAGTAGGTGGAGGAGGCTCAGGAACAACAGGAGCAGCGATAGGAGGATTATTTTTCGGAGGGAACTCAGGTAGTGCATCATCAAATACTGATGCTGCATCATCCCTCCCATCAGGTGGACCTAACAGAAGAAGAACGCTATGAGGCTGATCCTCAGAACACTGCTCAGAAGGAGGGGACTGAAAGAACCCTCTATCTTCATCAAATACTACGTCCCGACTGAAGATAAGACGATCAATGTCTATATCTATCAGCTTATAGGCCTTGTGGTGATCACTGTACCATGTCATTATGAGTTTCTGGCTTTTGGAATCCAACATGGAGCGCTTAGTAGCTGGAATCCAAATGTATGCAACCGAGCCAAACATTTTGAGGTCACTGATCTTAGGCTTACGGCCAGACCAAACCTCTTATGGAGTCTTCCCCTTAACAACCTGAGTAGGTGATCGGTTAAGAAGATAGACAATAGTAAACACTGCTTCAACCCAAAATTTGTTTGGAACACTCCTATGTTATAACATGGAACGAGCCATTTCAACAACCGTACGGTTGCGACGTTCGGCAACATTGTTTTGCTGAGGAGTGTAGGGTGTAGTTAACTGGCGTTTGATGCCATGGCTATCACAGGAGTTGGAGAAAGCAGAGGAACACAATTCCCCCCTATTATCTGTCCTAAGAGTTATGATATTACAGCCCGACTCTTTCAACTAAGGACTTAAACTTCTGGAAGATACTAAATACATAAGATTTATGTTTTAGAAAGTACACCCACATCTTTCTACTGAAATCGTCTACAATAAGCAAAAAAATATTTGCAACCAGTAATTGAAGATGTATTCATAGGACCACAAATATTAGCATGAATTAACTAGTTTACCTTAGATGCGCGCCAAGATTCTCCATCCTTGAATGAAGACGGATGTTTCTTGCCAGCTTGACAGGCGCCGTACACTTCGAAATGCCGAGTCTGAATATCAGGTAACCCTGACACAAGTCCCTCCCGAGATAGCTGAGAGAGATACTGAATGTTTAGATGCCCATATCTCTGATGCCACAGAGTGCTGATGGGAGAAACACAGGCTGCTAGAGCCACTTCTGGAGAATCACCAGTGTCAAGAAGCCTGCATAAGCCATGATCCTCTAGGCCAACAACAACCGTAAGACGAGTTTCCTTGTCAATAATGGAGCACTTGTGTGCATTGAACACCACATCGAGCTGAGGAGAGTTCCTCATAATTTGGCTGACAGACAACGGATTAAGTTCCATACCAGGAACATAGTACACATTCAGGAAGATGAGTGTGCACCCATCAGACTAGATACGAACTGTACCTCTGCCAACCACTATGTACTCCTCACCTCTGACGAATACCACAGAATCACTGAAAGATGAGAAGCCAGTAAACCAATCACGCCTGTGAGAGAAATGACCTGATGCACCAGAGTTAATGTACTAGGCAGAAGACGGGGCATGATCTGAGGACCTCTTAGCCATAAAGGCGGATTCCTTCTGCTCGGAATGTTCTGCAACATTCGCTTTCTGATGAGACCCTCCTTGCTTCTTCTGTTCAGAAGCAATCCTTTGTCGGCAATCTTTCTTCATGTGGCCGAACTTGTGACAATAATTACACTGCACATTTTTCTTCTTAGTAGGATCAGAAGGCTGAGAAGAACCTTTCTGCTGAAAGGACTGAGAGGATTGATATTTGGCAGCAAAAGCGTTTTCTGAGGAGGATGATGAAGCACCACTACCAAACTGCTGTTTCCAATGATCCCGCAGCAGGAGTTTGGTGCATAACTCCGGAAATTTCAGATCAACATTAGTGGAGGTAATGTTGAGTGTTTCTATGAAGTGCTCATAAGGTTTTGGTAAACTTTTTAGAGTGATGACTACCATGTCTTCTTCCTCCATGGTCCGACCAATGGCTTCGAGCTGATCTCGAATGTGTTTAATCTTGTTAAGATGTTCCTATAAAGACATACGTTTGTCCATCATGATGGAGAACAACTGATTCTTTAGAAGTAAAGCTCTGCTCTTGTCTGATGTCTCGTGCAATTCCTTCAAATGTTGCCAGATTTCGACAGCTGTCTTACCAGAAGGAATCTGTGGTAACTGATGATCAGTCACAGAAAGTTTGAGAAGCATAACAGCCTCTCGATTTCAATCATCAAACTTATCTTGATATGCACCAGGTGTACCAGGACTGAGCTCTTTTCCCAAAACAAGCTGGTCAAGACGCCTATATTAAAAAATTGTCAACATTCTCTATTTCCAGATGTTATAATTGGTGCCATTAAAGCGTTGAATGCCTTCCAACATCAGGTTGGTTAGCGATGCCATCTGCACGTTTCCCAAGACACAAAAAACAACAAAGGAGTCTGGCATGGATTTCAATGCAGATGTTGGCTGATCCGGACAACATCTGACAGATGCTGGTGCAATATGAAATAGAACCAAAAATCGTTCTGAGAAGCTTAGGCAGGGAGAAACTTGGAGGATAATTGCATGCCCAGAAATAACGTGTATGCTAAAAAAAATCTATGTTTTCTGAAGAACCAAAAACATATACTGAGAGAGATTGATACAGGCAGGCGTAGGCAATTTTTTTTGAAAGTCAGACGTCCAATTATATTGACATTTCACAAAACCTCAGCAACCTTAATATTTATGCACTCCACTAAAATTCACTAGAGCATAACCATACCCTTCCCTAACAAATATCTGAGAAGTCTGGTCTCATTTAAATATCACTTCTTCAAACAATCACGATTTTATAGGAAAAAATCTGCAAAAGACGTTTTTTCTCTACCTCAAATCTAGCAAAATCCCATCCTTTGGAACTGAAGACGGTGAATCTTCAATTGCTCGCAAATATATCTCTACACGAAAACACTATTTCTTTAAGCCTTAAACCTGCTGAAGAAATTTTCAGCGTCAAATTTACCGCCGAAAGAATCCTTCGCAAGCAGGAGGCAACAAGTACGCATGATTTCTTCTTATCATTCACAGCATGGAGAAGATTTTTAGACCAAAAACTCGTTCCAACACTGGATCGATCAGTAGGGTTTCGCACCATAACTCACACGTCAAACGCGAAAAAGGATAAAATGCGACGCCCAATTAAAAAAACTGCGGCTTAGAAATTGCGACGCCCAGTAATTTTTCTTTTCAGACTCCTAGAGAGCAATTTCGAAATGAAGAACAAAATTTTTCAAAGAATGAAAATTATTTCGGAAAAAATACCCGAGCTTTGATACCATAATCAATGAATGAATTGAAGTGATTTACATTGAGCAATGAAGCTCAATAAATAATACAAATGTATTTACAGAAACAACAAGTTTCTAATAAGAAACTGCTAATAAGATCACGGACGATCTTATCCGAATAAAATACATAAATGAGCATTAAACACTAAAATAACATTATTCTAACAAAAAGGGCCAAGGAAAGAGGGAGTAACAAATTTCTACTATGATTGAGATGGTATCCCTCACGAAAGGGTCTTATCATAAGCTCCTAAATCTTTTGTTATAGATATGACCATGATAAATAATAAGATGCATCATGGCATCATGGAAGCATTAGAAACAAGAGCTTGTGACATCACCATGGGGAATCATGAATTACAGATGGAACAAAACCCATGGCAGTCAAACATGTATGATATGCCTCTTGGAACCTCATTAGACATTGAAGGAAAGGAAGAAGTCATCCAGGACAAGGCTCATCATACATCAAGTCAAAAAGGAAACATCTGCTAGATGGGGATATGCAAGATCCTCAAGATTCTCTGATGGAATCCTCATTGGAGGATTCACTAATCTAGTGAGGAAGCAAGTGTTTCATTGGAAACTCCAACTTGTGGAATTCATGGATGATGTTATGATGACATAAGAGATGAAGTAGATCAAGGGGTTGAAGACACTTCAATCAAGGAAGCTGCTGGAAGAAGCCTAGATGACCTAAAGGTAAAATGAGGTATGTATGCTTGTATTTAATATTATAAAGTCATGTCGTATGGTTGCAGGTAACATGGATCACTACTTCTATCTTGAGAAGCATGATCAAGGGAAAAGGATCTCCTCCTCTAAGAGGATGCAGGAAGGCATAACTCACACTAGATGAAATCAACATAATATGTCCTCATATGAAGTATGAAGTGGGTGAATACAATTAAGGAACTTTGATTGGAAGCTCCTGGGAATGGAATGTGTAAGAGGAAGAGATCATGAGATATGCAACCATGATAAAGGCGATCAACATCCAAAAGACCAAGAAGATTTCACTAGGAAATCTCCTAGGAAGATATGAAGACTCTGATGAGAGTTTGAAAAAGATGGAGACCCTTGACAATGGATATCTTTGGGAGATGTGTCAACATGTATGCAAGATACTGATACCTACAGGAGGATGTCTTGATGAAGAGCCATCTCATAAGGTACTATTTAATTTAATGTTATGTTTTGATTTCTTGAATAATATCTAGACAAGTTCATGCAGGGCTATTGGAACAAGAGTTGTAACCGCAAGTACAACTAGCAGTCATGTGATGAATGGAAATTCCAGAAAGAAGCATGATGAGAAAGAAGTAGCCATATGAAGAAGGTTCCAGATATGTACGAAGAAGGCCACTTTCCATGAAGAAAGGAATGACATGACAAACCAAGGAGGAAAGTGTTCGATGGCTAATGCTCTACAAGGAAGAAGCTCCATTGAATTTCATGACATCAAGGAAAGAAATTGATCAAGCGGCTGAAGGACCCACGAAGAAGAATTTGTTGATGAAAAGGAGAGTCCCTAGTTACGAGGGAGCTCTAACAAGTCCCTAATTAAGAGGGAGCTTGGGCAAGTTCCTAGTTAGAAGGAGCTTGGGTACATTCCTTTACAGGAATGGGCATATCTTCCCTAGTTGAGAGGGAGAGATAGACACAACATTCTTGTCTTCACTTGGGAAGAAAGAATGGAGGATTGGGTAATCATCTGGCATCCAATGCTCTTTGAGGATGTGTAGGGCATCCAAGAGAAGAGTAGGCAAGAGGATTGATATGCTTTGAGGGCTGGGAACCAAGATAAGAATAGTCCTACAAGGTCATACTTAGTCAACAACCAAGTGGGAATGTACCTTGAGAAACAATGACGAAGGTGTCTATAGTCATTGGTTTCGCTAACATTGTGCTCTGATCTGATAGAGCTGTCAGCAAAGGCCTTGCTGTGGAAACAATGTTGGTTACTATGATGCTAAAACAGATGGCTTACCAATTAGACTCTTCTTATGAGATCTCTTGAAAGTGATTGAGTGTGAACAAGTATCATTATGAATACCTCCCTAGTTAAGAGGGAGTGTTGTACAATGTAACTAGGTTCGGTCTTCATAATGACTTGTAATTATGAATTTATGAAAGAAGACAAAGATAATAAAATGTATTTTGTAATACTTACATCATGGGTTTCATGAGCAAGAAGCTTTTATTATAGGTCAAAGACTTCTTCTTGATGTCTTTAGGGGTTTGTCATCCTGCCATCAATGTATAATTTAGAGTCATGTATATGAAGTGTTGTTACACTTGTAAAGAAGTTAAAGTGTATGTAAAACTCCTCCAATCTAGACAAGCACAGTCATCCTATGTTGGCTTTAATATATATATGATGAAGACTTCATGTCAACTTCTAATGGAGACACACCCTTTGGACAAACATTGGCCTCAATATATATATATATACATATATAAGTGACATGTCGGCTTGCTTATGAGACATGTCGGTTAAAAAAGGATAGGTTGGCTTAAATATAAGCACCAAACACTATATAAAGGAAGCTCTGGTCATTTCCATGATGTACAATTTTAGATCACTCTGGGATTTCGGATCATAATGTAGGAAGACAGCTTCGGGTATGTGTCAGTGTGAGACAGTTCAGAAGTCCTCTACAGTTGCTCGATGATGGAGCTCGAGCATCAACATAGAGGCTCAGAGCTCTCCTCAGTAGTTTGGACCTCTACTCAGCAACTCATAAGTCCTCCATAGTAGCTCGATGATGACAGTCATGCTCAGTTTACTCAGTGATGTTATTCGATGCCTGCTCTACATGATGTCAAAGCTGGTGATACATGGTGTTATAGCGATGATAAAAAGAACTAGTCAAGGATGACTGTGTCTTGATCTAGGTTAGGCTCTATGGGTCAAATGTAATTATCAAGGTCAGTGTCTTCATCTAATGAAGAGTCTATAAGAAGAGAATTGCGGGTTTTCCCCTCAAGGGGACGGGTTTTAGCCCTGGCTTGGAGCCTAACTATTGTGTCACTGATGTTATTGTTTTGATAGCTATTCGATGGACTGAACACTGTAATAATGATGAACAAAGATAATAAGTAAATATGTTACACAAGTAGTTATCATGTAAGATAATTTAAATTAATGTTTGCCCTACCCAATTCTCAACAACAATATCTCTAGTCACAAACCAAGCTGCAACAAGCTCGCCACTTCAGGTGGATGTGATTCCTTCTATAGTTCCATTTGGTAATCAAATACAAGAATGATAAAATTAACAAAGTGGAGGATATGCTTTCTAGACCTCCTGTTTCTGCATCTATTGTTTTGAAGAATGCTTCCTTATCTCATGATAACAATGTTGAACAATAAGCTACTAATGAAGATTTTAAAGATGTTTATCAGAGGCTATCCCATGGATCACAGGTAGAGAGCTATCATTTGCAAGACAAATTGCTCTACCATCTTGGCAAGTTATGTATTCCTACAAGTGAAAGAGTCCATGTAATTCGAGAGGCTCACACTTCTCTTGTGTCTGGTCACTTTGGGGTAGGAAAAATTCTGGCTCATTTGCAGAGGTTTTGTTATTGGCCTTGGATAAAAGGAATTGTAACCAAGTATGTAAAGGGTTGTGTGATGTACTCTATTTCTACACACCACTCTCTGTTCCTTTTCATCCCTAGGAGATTATCTCCATGACTTTTGTCGGGGGGTTGCCTTTGTCCAAAAAATGGTCATGACTACTTGTATGTAATAATGGATAGGTTTAGCAAGATGTGTGTCTTGATGCCATGTAAAAAGTAGATTCTTGCTGAGCAAATTGCTCAACTTTTCTTTCAGCATGTATGGGTCTATTTTGGGCTACCCATATCCATTATCTCAAATTGAGATTCTCGATTCCTTAGGGAGTTTTGGACAAGTTTGTGGAGAATGATGGACACCAAGCTAAAGAGGAGAATGACTCTCCATCCATTGACCAACAGACAGACATAGGTCGTCAACAAAATGACGATTCATTTGCTCTGAGGGTACTGTAACAAGCATCCTAAGTTGTGGGATGAACAAATACATTATGTTTAGCGTGCACACAAGAAGGATTTGCACTCTTCTACTCAAAGTTCACCATTTGAGACATGCTTTGGGTACCTGCTAAAGTCACCCTTAGATTTTGTCTTTCAGAAAGATGAGGATTCCAATGAATGAAGTTATGAAGATAGATCTCGCAAGTTCATTTAGAGGATCCAAATGATACATCAAGCAATGCAAGAACATTTGGAGAAGAGTTAGGCATAATATAAGGCTTGACATGACGAGCAAAGGGTTGATTATTAGTTTTAGGTTAGAGACCAAGCTTGGCTTCACATTAGCGAGGACAGGTTGAAGGGAGAAGGCAAAAAGTTGAAACCAATCAAATATGGTCCATTCAACATCTTAGAAAAGATTGGGACAAATGCTTATCGCCTTGATCTACCGACTTGTTTGCAAAAGTATTTTGTAGTCAATGTAGAGAACTCAAAACTTTATGAATCTCACATGATCATGGATCTGGAGGAGAGTGGTAAAGTTCCACCAATGGATGACTTTGCTCTAGATTACTTGGACAAGTTGCTCGAAGACATCATCTTGCACAAAAGAACTAGGACTTCACTATAGGGGAGATGTAGAGTACCTTCGAGTGGGTTTCAAGGAATGCACACCAACAAGGCACGAGGGAATGAAAAGGAGAAAGTGATTGAGCAATTCCCTCACCTACTTGTTGATTGATAATGCTTTTGGAGGCCTAAAAGCTTCTCAGTGGGGGGGATTGATCTACGAGGATCCAAAAAGGCTCAAAATTTGAAGTCCTCAAATCTTAGCAAAATCGAACCCAAGTCGAAGATCTTGTCGGGACGATTCCAATTACATGAACGACACGTTCTCTGAGTCTGTATGACAAAATTATGCTGATGCTGATATGGAGTTTTTGGCAAACAATAATTTTTTTGGGGCTAATAATGCCATGTGGCACCACTAGAAGAGGCCACATGGCACCATCAATAGGTAACATGTGGCACCCACTAGGCATGCCACGAGTCATGACATGGCATCCCAATGTCGCTTGACGTGGTGAGGCATGGAGGTTGATTGTGTAATGAGATGGACCAATCTGCAGGTGCCATGTGGCCTAGTCACCGGGTGCCTTATGGCACCCCGTGATTGGCCACTTTGGTTTACCAAAAATTGTTGTAACCGTTGGGGTCCAAAACATCAACCTTGTCGCAACGAGCCAACAGTGCAATCATTGCACCAATGGGAGAGTCTGTTAAACACAAAGCAACACAATTATATTTAGAAGCGTTTGTTTTGTAATGTTTTAAATGGGGAGGGGTCATGCAGATTTGACCATGGGGACTCGCCAACGACCAATACTACATATCATATGCACCAACTCCAACATGCTATCGTTATAACATACCATATGTTTGCAAACCAAAACGGGGAGGCTTGCGGGCTTGACCACGGGACCTCCCTCCAACCACATGACTATTCATTACACGTTAACCAACTGGCGATACCTTGGTTATTGCTAGTCATTGTATTTATACCATGGCATTACATTCTTACGAGGAATAGAGGTCAGGCCACGGGGGGCCAAACAAAACTCTTAGCGCATGCGCAGTGGAACCATGTCTAGGGAAGACACGTTTTTCAAGATAGATTCTAGGGAATATTTTGTAGGAATATTCTTGGAATATCTTAAACTACTGTGGCATATTGAAGATTCCTTAATGGGTCCAAAAGTGAAAGTGACAAAATTATATGAATTTTATAGTCATTTTGACGAAATTACAAGACAAATCCATTGGTGCAATTAGAATTGGGATTTGAGTAGTGGATTTTGGGCCGTCCCTACATGTGATGTGTTGCCATGTATTTGCCATTATTTTGTTGAGATATATAGAAGCCTCTCCACTTTGAAGTTGGGCTTGGAGATGTAGCTCACACATTGTGAATGAACCCACGTTAACAAATCTTAGTGCATTGTCTATGTTGCCTTCTTTTTGTGTTGCTTCTTCATGGGTGTTTTGTTTATGGTATTTTCATACTCTTTAAGCAATTCAGTTTGGCATCACCGAAGGAAAGATCCTGGTTTAGTTTGCTCTTGTATCTTGGTGCAAATCATCTTGTGGCCCCCGAATGTGCGTTTGGGGCACAAAACTAGCTCTCATTGGTTTCCAAGTTATTGAATTTGTCTCTCCTCCAATGTTGAGGGCATTGAAGATGGTGCCAACCCTCCAATGTCTCAAGGGACAAGCCTTATTTGTGCCTTAGATCAACTGCTACACCATATCTATATGCTAAGTCGGCAGGGGAAAAACTGGTAAAAGTGCTTCATCCCATGAATAATATAACGCAAAATGCAATACTGAAGGTGCTCAGGGCTATGAATGATGCTCTACAACTACTTGGAGTCCAATGGCTCTCAACACATGACCTATGGGTGTCAATATGCCCTTCTAGAGGGCCTGGGCCCCAGCCGAGTTGCCCATACCTATAGATGGAACCACTTGTCAATTAGACACAACTTTCATCATCAGGTACATTAATCATTAATGCATATAAGTGAACCAAGCTTCAATAAATGGGCATAATAACACTTCATATGTGGCTTCTCTTCCAAAATTGGGGCCTTAGTCACGCAATGGTGTTACCTCCCTAGATAGGAGTGGTTAATAGACGACCCTGTTAGGTGTTCCTAACCCCCTAAGGGAAGTGACATGTCATCAGTCCACCCTTCGATCGATAGGTGCCATGTTAATAATGATGGAACAAAGGGGAAAAATCTCCATGGCCAGGTGCCATGGTCAAAAGGACTAGCTATGATGGAATACCTCATCCGGGATGTATAGATGTGGGGAGGGAGTGATCATGGATGTATGAGTTACCTCGACCTTTGTTTTTCCACCCCTTTATATTGCCTTTTACTTTTTCTCGAATTTTCCTTGTATCACTGCTCGTAGCACGAGGAATGGTAGCTTGCTTTATATGATGTATAACAATTATTACCCCCTTTAGGATGGGGCATTTCATCGCCCATCAAGGTTTAGGATATGCAAAGGTTCCTTGTCTTCTATGAGATAGGGCAACATTGGCCCAAGAACCGGTTGATGGCCATATAATAGAGGTAGAGCTCTTGCTTGGCTATGGCCAATGTGTTAATTTATAAGTCCTAGCCATCTTTTGCATTTGATTTCTCTTTTGTTTTTCTTGTGGCCAACATATGACCTTTCTTTTTCTTTTAGCTGCATCAACCTCCTAGGGTGCATTTTCGAGCCCTACCCAAGGTATGTAGATGAGTGAATGCCAAATCCCAATGAACCAATGGTCAGTTGACCCGAAGAAGGGAGGTGGAATAAGGGCTCAAAATATATGATGGTAAGTGGTCAGTATGGAATTGGGATAGATGATGCAACGCTATCTCAATCATGGCTTCCCAAGTAGTGCCCCTTCCTAAAGCCATGGGCCATTAGGGGAGGTCACACTGGACAAGAATTGAAGATTAACCCCCCATTTAAGGTGAGAGAGCAAGATTACTGTCAAAACCCTTCTTTCTTCCAAGTCAACCCATAATCTATGTCAAAATGCCCAAATACAAACATGCATAAGCACTCGAATGCATAATGAATAAAGTACCTTTTGATCAGAAGCCCACGTTCCAACATGTGCTCTTGACAAATAAGCGAGGAAACATATGATTGATGCAAATGACAGAGACATGAATGGCACATCACATAAGCTAATGTGGTTCTCAAGGGTTGTTGACTGCCGTTTGGAAGAGATGAATAGGAGAAATGTTCCTCATATGGGTCACCCACTTTTGCTGGGTAAGAGGCCTCTTACTTTTGAAGTCTCATGGAATCCTTCTTGTTGAAGATCATGTGTCTAGATGTTCCACCATCCACATATCAGCCTGTACCAAATATGGTGTTAGTGGAAAGATTTTATACCATTGAGAAGGTGGTCTCAAGCTTGGATGCTAACTCATCCACTTTGAAAGCTTTTGCACTTGCTGCAAATTGTTTCTACTGCTCGTTCTTTGACTTCTTCTAGTTAGGGCATTTAGATGCATAGTGGCCCATCTTGTGGCACTTTAAACATTTCACACGACTCATGTCTTTCTTCCCATGGATGTTCCTTGTGACCCTTCTTTCCTCCTCTCCTCACGTTACCATTGAGGGCTTGGTTCAAGATCTCATTATTTTTTGTTGTTATTGTTGTTGTACTTGTCTCTTCTCAGATGGAAGCATTGCAGAGCTACTCAAAGGCATACATATGTTCACTGTTGCGATCACAATCACTCTACACAAAGGAATCCCAGGGTTTTGAGAGTCCATTCATTCTATAGACACCATACCGCTATTCTAGACCGTCAATTGATTATCACGAGTTTATCTTTGTTGGGTAATCCTCATCAAGTAAGTAGTTAGTGTGTTTGATCTGTAAATTGTTGTGGAAATTCCACTAGAAAGTTCGTCACAATGGATTAGATAAAACTATACTTAAAAATATGAAAATCTACACTATTAGGGTTTATTCCTCTTTAGATTTTTGGATCTGTAGATTACTATTTGTTGCGTATGCATGTAAATTAAAATTTATGTAGAAAATAAAGAACAACTGAATAAAAACTCATAAACCACATTTGGCACAAGATATATCCTAAGAAACCCTTTCAAAAGAAAACCCGGTTGGAAGCATAGTTTTCAAAATCTGTTGATTTGAATCAGAAACCAGTTAAACTGATTAGATCATTAGCCTTGACCATCAAACTGGTTGAAAATCCTGGTTTTCTGAGTGGCGCACTGGGTTTTTGGTCTGATCGGCCATAAATTGACTGGTATATGAAGGAACCAACGAGTTTATGAAGGAACTGACCGATTTATGAAGGAATCGGCCAGCTTATGAAGGAACTGACCGATTTTCCCATAAACGAACCAATTCCTTCATAAACCGATCGATTTATTGCTAGGCCAGTTACGAACCCCACAAAATGCAGTTTTTGTGGGTTTTGATGCCATTTTGAGGGAAATTTGGGGTTGTTTCCCTCCAAAAACAACCCCTCTAAGAAAAGCATTCCTCCCTTCTCATTTGCCTCACACATATCAACTCTAGCAATACTAGGAATCAATGATAATGTTAAATTCTTAAATTAAAAGTGACATTTCCTTTATTTTTCATTTTCATCCTTTTACTTAAATTTTTAACGTTACCATGAAATGGCTCAGGATGTTTGAGTGGTTTCAACCTCATTGGATTTCATACGGAGAAACTAGAATTTTAGAGTTCACTCAAAATTCGACAGACTTAATGGTTTTCAAGATTTCATGGTTTGGGGTTTGCAATGTTTCCATTTGATTCTATCGTGCATGAGCTTATGAGATTGGTGTTTGATCAAGAGCATGAAGCCCTTTAAGAACCTTGATATTGGTCCATTGATTTTTGAACTTTGTTGATGTTGGTGGTATTGGTTGTTGAACCCCTCTTCCATGGCCTTAACAAGAATGTACCCTTCACTGCAAGAAAAATAATTGGTTATGGATGCTAAGCTTTTTCTATCACATTATAACGCGGAGGAGATGAACCCTTCACTCAAACCAAAATCACTAGTTAGGCATGTTAAACTTCTTCAATTTCTAATATTATAAGGTTCAACAATCCAAGTTTGAAGACTCTAAGCGAGATGATGTTTATGTATCTTTTGCTAATGATCCCATTTTTAGTAGCGCTGAATCAATGATGAGTTTCATGAGTGATCATGTTGATCAATGATTTGTAGTTTTGATGTCTATATTTGTTACTACTACTATCACTACTGCTAAGGTTGCAAAGGAGTTTTAGGAGTCCTCAAACACTCAACCAGATTATTTATGTAGCTCATGTTGATGATCCCTTGTCTAGTAGTGGTGATGAGTTTGATCATGATGAGGAGTGATCATATTGATCACTGATATGTAGACTTGTAGTAGGGCAATGACCCCATAGCTTATAACATTGTTTTTGGACCCTAGAGGCCATTTAGAGCCTCATTGATTATATATTCTGTTGCTGATATCAGTGATATGTAATGCACTCGGTGCCACTTTGATAAATTCACCTTTACCTGGTATATAGATGAGAAAACGTTGCATATTTTATCTATGTTGATTTGGAATCATGGTTTTAAATCTTAAAAATAGTTTTTTCATTAAAAACTAATTATTTCATGTATTTTTTTAAAGACCGGTTCATTGAGATTTTACCAGTCTCGGTTTGAAACCCGGTTTGATAGGTGGACTGGTCCTGTTTTTAAAACTATGGTTGGAAGGTGAGGCCACTCTTCTCTCTTTCTCTATATAAAAAATAGTTGTGAGTACAAAGAAGTAAGGCTTGCGGCCTGTGGGCTACTATAGTGCACAAATCCTTTATGTGTGTTCTTTCCCTATCGGTCTCGGCTACTTTGCTTGTCTATGGAACAAATGCACTTGAAAAGAAATTGAACCCCTTTTCCTCCTGGTGGCCTAGTTATAACAAAACCCAATAGCTTACTAGTGTTTAGGTTTGACTCCCTCATCTCTTAACTAGAGTTAAAATATGGATTCTTGTAGACTTTTCTTCATCATGATCATGTTGCTAGCCCCATTTTGATGAATAATGGGGGCTGATGTGGCACCTTCTCGAATTATGGTGGCGAAAACAAGAAGGTCAACTTTTGAGTGGCATGACTTTTGCATATAGACTTCAATTGAAGCGATTCGTATGCTATTTGAAAGGCCTTTGTGTGTAGAATAGGAAATAAAGGCGCGACGCTAAAGCAACAAAGTTTTACCCCCAAAAATTTTTGTTTGATGCCTCAAAATGCTCCCAGAAGGTTTCGAACCCCAGTCCGCCAAATTGGGTCCGACTAGTAAAAATGGTCTTGTGAGCTTATTCCTCGACTTTTTTCACTCTGAAAGCATCGAGATGGATGACAAGCAATACTATGATCTAATTCATATTAGTGTTTCTGTCGCTTGTGCTTATGATTTACTTGATTCTTCAAATAACCTGCAATTTTTGGGACAAATTCCAATGTGATTTAGAGTGATCAATGCTACACACATCTCATCAGTTGAACTCCCTATTTTGTGAGGGATCAAGTGGTCCTTTGTCAAATGCATAAGGATTCTCATGGCTTTGGAAACACTCTTCTCATTTGTTGCCAACAAAATAACATTAGTGGGAGTAACAACAATGCCTTCTGCAATCTGACAAAGGTTTTATATCTTCAACAACATCTGTAGCTGGCACTTCAAGATGCAAATGTTGAAGCAAACGTTCCCACTCTCTGGGATAGAGAGTAGTCATCTTGTAAAACTAGAACACAATTTCTCATATAGGTCATTCAATAAAGTTAACTTATCAGAGGTTCACTGGGCCTATCTCAAGTAATAGATTCATAATCCCTTAAAATACTTGGTGCCTCTGATAGGAAGGATCACTCTAATCTTTGGAGTCTTTGGGGCGTCACACCCCATTGAGATCCTTTGAGAGCTCCATCGCACATGTAGGAGCCCATTGCATATATGGATTTGGAGAATCTAAGCTGCACAATTTTGATGCGATGTCATAATTTTACATCCACTTGAAAGTTGATACATAGATTTGCACCCATAGAATTGACCCACAACCATACTAGAAAGACTAGAAGCACAAATCAAAATTTCATATCTGCATAAACAAAATTGTTGAATGGTGAACTCAAGAGCTTGGACACCTCATATCAGAAGATGAGATCATCCTTGCAAATAGATAAAGGCTAGATCTAATAAATCAGTAGCATGAATATAGTGAACAAATAGATGTTGTAATAACAATCACTTTCTTCTCATTTACAAAATAGAAAAGTTACATTACTGTCCACAAGGGACCACAATGGATTCTCACAAGCCTTAGGCTTTCTCTTGGTAGAACCACTCTTCAAACTCACTATATATCCTTCCTTACTAAACCAAAATTGTTAAGAGAGTGAAGAGTGGTTATGAAAGTAATAGATGTCATATTCTTCAAGAAAGGAATCATCCACCACATGTAAGAAGGAATCTCTCCTCAAGAGATGCTCTCTACTTAACTTGTGTAACTCCCTTCATAAGTGCATCATAATGTGTAACACTATCACAATTATTATAGAATTTGTCATTACCAAGGTTGCACAGAGTGGGAGCATTTTTTAGAGTGGGAGTGTCATTTTCCAAAAATCCTTGACAGCGAAGTGTCCTTGGAGATTCTATTATATATATATATATATTGCATTTATATTAGAAAAACATCTAGAATGCCAAATTAGTTGTAGAATATATGAAAACATGCATATTTGCACATCAATTAAAATAGAAATGGCATCCGTAGTACATTAATGATCGAGTGTCAACCATCTAGAATCTAGATTCGATCAATTACAAATACACATACAAATTTTAAAGCCATATACTAGAAAGTATACCAATAATTTATGGAATGAAATAGGTTATCTAGCCACTGTCAACAATAACATGATCACATAGTCATGTTTACAAAATGGGCTATCTACACACCAACATACGAACACTGGAAGGTTCAAATAATAAACTGAGCTAGTCACTGAACACCTCTCCATAGAAGAAGTGTTTACTAATTGTGAAAGCACCCTTGTTGCCAAATGTTGTAGCTACAGGGTAGAACCTCCATGCATGTTCCACCACTCCTTGACAAACAATGTTCCACCATTGCTTATATCGATATACTGATCATTAGTATCACCCTTCATTCTTTTCCTCTTGTCTAGCCTTTGCCTCTACCTCGATCCTGTAGGGATATTAGTCAACACCATCCAATTTTGATGAAACTGCCTAATCCAAGCCTTAAAATATGATAGAAAGCTTAACTTGCTTGATCAATGATTTTGGTTTGATTGAAGGATACCCCTTTGCTAAGGCCATGACATGGGAGTTCAACAATCAACATCATTGACACTGGGGTACATATAGGGCTTGGTGCTCTTGATTAAATGCTAATCACATACCCTTTGTATGTGATAATTCCACAATCCCACTGATCTTGAAATTTTGAAAACTGTTAACTAGCTGAGTTTTGAATGGAATAAGAAATTCTATTTTCTCCATATGAAACTTGATGAGGTTGGAACCACTCTCAAACTTCCTGAAACAATTAATGATAATGTTAAATTTGTTTACATTTCCCTTATCTTTCCTTTTTATCCATTTATTCGAGGAATTTAACATTATCATTAGGGAGTGTCCAAGGGGGGGGTCTAGGGAGCACTTGGGGATTGTCTAGGGAGGATTTAGGGAGTGCCTTGGGAATGCACTCTTGGGCTCTGGGAATGTCCTTGGGAGTACCATGCTCCCAAATTGGTAGGGAGTGTGCCCAAAAGGTCCGGGGCACGCTCCCAATGATGCTTCTACTTGGAGTACAGTTCTAGGGTTGGGAGGGTGGGTACAAGTCTCACAATAGTGGTTATAACGTTACATTGATGAGATATAGAAGGTGCCAAGTTTCGTAAGTGTAAGGAATTCATCATAGGATGAGTAAAAATATCTCTTGCAACATACTCATTCTGCAATGGATCCTCTTTGTTACACCTCATATTGTATGAGGTTCCCAATTGCGATTTTCATCACATTGATGAATTTGTTATTGGTATCTTGGAGCATTGGATCAACTTGGGGACATGCATCTTCATGGAACCTTTCTCTTCTTGGCATTAGATCATTTGGTGGATATCTTTGGTTGGGGGAGTCTCACTTCTCCTTGGTTGGATAATTATACTTGTTGGTTTCTTGGTCTTCTCACATTTGCTTTTCTTGTGATCACCCATGGTTACACATTTTGATCGTCATGGAACATGCTATTTCATCATGATGTGGTTTTGATATCCTTGTTTATCTTGGATGTGTTACATCTTGTTCATGGATGATGGTTCTAGCCCCCTAAGGGGTTAGATGATGGTTTTAGGAGGTAGATGTTTCATGATGTTGCTGGAGTTTCCTAATGACTATGGTTGCTGATGGTGTTTTTGAAAATATAGTGAGTAAAGGTCTTCTGGCATGTGCCTTAGCCAGTGAAGACCTCGAGTTGTCTTTCTCTTAGTATGAGTGCGAGCTCATGAGTTAAATGTTAGTTAGGATGAGTTTATTTCTAGTTTACTGAAATAATCATCAGGTTTGCATGCGTAGAATTGGAGATTCAGCTAAGTGGAGTCTTCATCAATTTGACTACACAAAGAGGTGGCAGTTACAAGTATAGTTAGAGCGAGTTAGTCCTCAGTCTTGAATGCAGGGAGAAGAGTTAATACTCGAAGTGTTGGTTGGAGAGAGAATTAGTTGGACTCTTAGTTAGCTTGTCAATCAAAGCTCGAGTTTCTAAATTGAGATAGGCCCCTTGCATGCTCAAATTGGGTCTATAAACAGGTGGCCGATGGCACAAGAAATCACAAGTTTTGTACACAAGGTTTGGGAGGCAATACAATTGATGAGTTTGTGAGTTCATTCTTGATTGTGGAGAGTGTGGAGAGCTTGTGTTCTAAGGAATAGGAGATAACAAGTGCACAAGGATTTAGGAGATTGATTGTGCACAATTTTGAGGAGCTTGACTCCTAAGAAATAGGTGGCACAAGTGCTCAAGGAATAGGATGAATTGCGCTAAGAAATAGGAGCCGGACTTGTGGTAGGAAATAGGGAATTTGCGCATGGAAATAGGGTTGCCAAGTGTGCAAGGAAATAGGAGTTGGGATAAGGAATTGCAAGGGCAAGTCATGTATTCAATAGGGGAACAATTGCGAACTAGAGGGCCGAGATCAATTGTATTAGATGAAATTAGTGAGAAGAAGTAGAACACTTTCTCAGATAGATAGATTGCCTTGTAACAAATCCAATTGCTCAAGAACAATCAATAAAATACCCTATTAGGTTTCTTGAGTAAAAAAGCATGTCAATTTGTGTGACATGTTTTTTTATCTCTAGTGTTTTTATTTCGTTGCTTATGCATTGTTAAGAAACTTTGTATCTTGGTGAAAGTAAACTAGGTTTCAATTTTCAGTTATTCATCTAATTAGTTGCAGAGTTTCATGAAAATTTAACAATTGTATTATTTGTGTTACTAGTAAGGAATGGTCTACTTGGGCTTCTTTGGTGCAATGTGTGTTAGGGACATACTTGATTCTAAATGGAGATAATACTTTTCTCACATCCCTTTTTCCTTGGGTGTTGATGTGTTGTATTTGTGCACTTTTCCTATGTGTGATTTCCCTAGGTAATATGGCTTAACCATGGAATAGTTTGCTAGGTTTTGCTTTGGGGTGTGCGTGCATTGAATGATGTTAGTACCCTTTTAGTATCCTTGTGATGTATTATTTCCTAAGTTCGATTTAGAGAAGATGGGTACCATACATCTTTGATGATCAAGTGACTTTCTAAAGTTTGATGAGGTATTAACCACTTAAAAAGCCCTTTGGTTGTGTGCCCTAGGTTCAATTCTTGGTTGAGGTTCTATTTTATGATTATGTTGTTATCATGGTCGGGTTATTGTTATGGAGAACAACTTATTTGCATAGTTTGGAGTGCACCACCCCTTATGGCACACGTAGTCATGTTGATTTAATTATTTGGTGAGTGTTGGGAGGATGAACTATGGTTGTATTAGAGCATTAACCTTTATGCCCTAGCAACCACTCTTTAACATTTACCCACCCAAGCTCTATGGATTTTTATGGAAGAAAATCAACTCTAATCCACTAGGAACATTCATCTACTTTCCATACAATGAGTAACATGTGCAATTGCCAATCAAATAACCTTTTACAATGATATTCAATTCAACTTGGGCACAAAAACATTAAGTAATTGCAACAATTCCACATATTAGACATTATTCAAGACAGATCTTCAACAAAATGTGGCACTTACAAGATGACAAGAGATATATCCAACAATAGAACAAGAGATAGCTCCAAGATAGAATGAAATTTCAGCTAACAAAAATATCGAAATGCATCAATAGATCTCCAATAGACATCCAAGAAGAAGTGAATAGTTCGTACAAGAGAAAGAATCCAAGACGTGATGATATCCCGTCACAAATGAGAATCTCATGTATTTATATGATCCTCTAATGGTTCGAATTAGCCTAATAGCCCCAACAATAATAAAATAATGTGCAAATAACATATCCTTGGTGACAAGCCCACCAAGTAGCTCATAGAGTGAGGAATAAGCCATCCAAAGTGAGACGAAATGATGAAATCGTGGTGTAGAAGGGCTGTTGGAAGGCCTCAGTGAGTCCTCAAGGTGCCATAATGAAGGAGAGGGCTCCATGAATGATGGTCAAGGGTTGGCCCCTTGGTCGCTAAGTAAAACAACATGTGGTGCTCCAAAGTGGCTCTGGGGCACAAGTAGTGGTCTCGTGGGTTTCCTGATGAAAAATAAGCTTGTAGACTGTTCGAAATGAGGGCACGGAAGATGTTGGTTTCCCTCCCATGTCTCAAGGATGAGACAAACCTCCTCGAGGCCTCATATCAACCGCCAAACCCTCTATATACTGTTAAGCGTGCTGGGGGAACTGTTTGTCCAAGTGCATCATCTTGCATATGTTGTGGGGCAATGAACAAGTTGGTGAAGGTGATGAGGCTGCCCATGGCATGAGATAATGCTTTGTCATATGATGGAAGCCCATGGCTCTCAATGCATCCCCTACAAGTGTTAGTATGATCCTCTGGTGGGCTTGGGCCCCAGTTAAGTTACCCAACCCATTATGGAACCACTTGCCAATACTGTATAAGATCCAATATGTATCCTCCAATAAATAATTAGTATATCTAAATGAATCAAGCTTAGTCAAGGGCATAAATGAGACTTCATAATGGGCTTCCCTTCCAAATTTGGGGCTTTAAGCATGTAATGGTGTTACCTCCCTAGGTAGGAGTGGCTAATAAATCAACCCTATTAAGTGTTCCTAGACCCTATAGGGAAAGACATGTCCAATGTACATTGTTCAAGTGGTAGTTGTCATGTGAATAAAGAGGTGGATTGGGACACATGTGTCTCAAGGCCAAATGCCATGGGCTCAAGGGTGTTATTGATGTGGGTGTCCACATATTTGGGTGTATGAATGTAGGAGGGAGCAATCATGGTGCATGAGTTAGTTCGACCTTTGTTTTTCCCCCCTTCTTCATTTTCCTTTTGTCTTTATTTATTTATTTTTCTTTTATTATATTTCTCGGGGCTCCAGGGGATGAGAGCATGTTGTGTATGATAGAACATTGATTACCCCCTTAAGGTGATGCAATTCATCGCCCACCAGGAGTTGGGACATGCATGGGTTCCTTAATGATGTAGGGGCACTCAAGGGGGTCGTAGGAACCAGGGTGATGGCCATAATGATAAGGGGTAAACCTCATGTTTGGCTTTTGCCGATGTGCTAAATTTTATTGTTCTAGCCATCTTTTGCATTTTGTGGTATTATTTCCTTTTGTATGTGACCATGATATGCTTTTATCCCTTTTTTTTTAGCTGCATCAACCTTTGGGGCATCGTTCCAAGCTCGACCTAGACATGCGGACAAGGGGACTGGAAGTACTAGAGCCTTGTTGACCCGGTGGTCATGTAGACCTAAAGAGGGAAGATGATGAAATAGGGCATGTAGTGTGCAGAGAGGAGTGAAAAATGCGGAACTGGAAAACGGGACCACGCTACCAAAATCAAGGTTTCCCAAGTAGTGCCCATCCTAAATCTATAAACTAATAGGTGAGATCTCACGAGACTAGGGTTGAGGATTAACCCCCTATTTAAGGTGAGGGAACAAGATTACAGTCGAAACCCTTCCTCCTTCCAAGTCACCCAATAATCCATACCCAAGTGTGCCCAAGAAAAACAAGCATAACCACTTGATTCTACAATGAAAGACGTGTTTAGGATTGGATGGCCCACCTTCAAACATACGATCTCGATAGATGGGCGAGAGGACATATGCCTCGCTCAGGTAGTGAAGATAATTGGCACAATATCGGCTACACTGGTGGTTGTCTGGGGTTGCTGGCTGAAGACAATTTAGGAGGAAAATTCTCCTATGTGGTCACCCACTGGTGGTGGGTAACACACCCTACCTTACTTGGCATCTTTTCACACATGGAGAGGTTTGTTTGGATGAGGTTAAGGGGTTTTGATGGAGTGCTCCTCTCATTAGCACACTTTCTAGGGCATGCATTGATATTTCATTATTGTTGGAGAGCGTGGCACACTTCTCTAGGGTGCCCTTTGTTTGGGTTGGTTGATTACCATTATGGAGTTTTTTTTCAAGGGAAATCATCCCCTCTCTTAGCCTAAGGGTGAGAGTGAGGGTCAATACAACAATATTCACAGACATGTAGCCATGACAATAATATTTCTCACCATCATGTCACTCGTAATGGATTGAACTTGGGTGGGGATGATAACAACCATGCTGCTCAACCACCCAAGATAACTCCAATTGACATGCCATTATGGAGTTTATTATGGGGGAGTATTATATGCTTTGGCACACTTCTCTAGGCTGCCTCCTATTTGTGCACATGGTATTGGGAAATAAGTAATGGTTTTGGAACACAACACTTGGTTTGGACAAACATGTTGATGAGGCTAACCACTTTGCCACTTCTTCCTAGGGTGTAATTCATATGGAGGATGTTTTATATCTAATGGTTGGTTCAGGCAATTACATGGCATAGTCTTCTAGAGCAAACCTCTCCTAGGTGCTCCCTGATCATTATTGCATGGATATTTCAGCGACACTTGGCACGATTTTAATTTTCTTGGAGAGTGCCCTCACCTCTTTGACTTGGCAAGTTGGCACATATATATATTATTTTATTGGAGGTTGCTATGGAGGGGTGTGTGGCACATGAGGAGGACAAGTGTCTCCATTTAGGGACCTTGCATGCACTGAGAGTTTGAGGAGGGCCACATGTGGCGCAAATTGCATGCATTTTCTTGGTCTTCATACTATTCTTGAAGCTTCATCTTGGAGGGCATACATGTGGAGGTGTTATGGGAATTTCTTCCGTAAGGCTAGTGTTAGAGGCCTCAACACATTAGATAGAAGAAACAAAAGAACTCAGCCCAAACAATGAAGCAAACAAAAACAAATTACTGTTTAAAGGTTGTTAGACATACCAAGAGATTCTATGGTTGAATAAGATTCCCTTTTCCAGTCTCCGTCTCACTTCTAACTTCAAGATCTGTGTTCAACACAAAAACAAGAGTAGACAATAGAAAAATCCAATTCCAATTTCAATGCATAAAAATAAAGTATATTATACTAACACTAAAATGGAGATAGGAAAGACGAGTTTCTTATTGATTGAATAAGCAACGAGACAATGAATAACTATCACTTGACTCTCGTTGCAGGCGCCAAACTAAATTGTCCCTCAGATCCCTACTTCATGGGCCATTGAAAGTCTCCTCCTCCAATCTTCACTTCGAAAAAATGTGAGAGATAAGAGGAGCTCACCACAAGGTTAAGAAGATAATGAGGAGATATGGAAACTAGGGTTTCCTTGATGAGGGGATGGCTTAAAAGCTTAGAGAAGTAGACTCGAATCAAGGATAAATTTGCCAACATTATGTTGTACATGTAGGCATGTATAAATCCTTCACCTAAGGCATTAATTTATTGTTGATTTTGGGCAGCATCAGATGTGCTCTAGCCTTGAAATTTGGTGGAGAGGCTCAGGCACATGAGATCTCCAAGCCCCAAAATTCGTTTGGAGAAATTCCACCCGAATGAGGAGTTATTAAAGAATTAATATTTTTAATGGGTTCCTAAGTCTAAACTTAGGAAAATAAAAATATTAATGGGTATTAATAAAGATAAGGGTGAGAAGCTTCTAAGAGATGAGGATCAAGTCTGTTTGAATCTTAGCCATTGATTAGAGACTTAATCTCGGTCGTTGATTCATCAACAGGAAAAGTATAAGAGAAGACTTGAGGATCATTTGGAGACACACCAACAGATACTCAGTGTCCCAAGGAAAATCGATTCTCAAAGAGAAGGAGATCGATTTCAGAGGGAGACATTGCAGGGTGGAGGAAGAGGAGGGCATCAACAACAGTCAGTAACTAAGGGGGAGGTGACGTAGGGGCATTGAGAGACAACGTAGAGGGAGACGTAGTCCAGGGGAGATGCAGTCCTCACGCAAGCTAATGCAGGGGGATGCAAAACCACGCAGAGTGATGCACAAGTGACACAGAAGTGGGAGAAGGGTCTCCAGGGTGTCAGAAAGTTTCTAGGGGAAGGCCTTAGGTGTTTTCTCACAGTTTCTTTGTAAAATCTTTCCTTCTAAAGCGATTATTGCTAAAGATTAATAAAAACCCTTATCTATTGCACCTGTTTTCCCACATTGGGTTTTTTCAGAGACAATTGTCCAAAAACAACTATGTTGATGTGATTGGTTCTTGTGCATGTATATCGTTGTTATTTTCTCTGTATAATTATGTGGTCACTCGAGTAGAATTTATTTTAATGTTTATTGAGGGGATTTCACAAATAACTTATTGTGAAGAATAAGTAGGTGAAATAAATCAATTGTTATAGTAGAATTTCAGGTTATAAATCTTCACATGGTATCAGAGCAGAGATTCGGCAACAGGGGAGAAGAATCGACTATGGGTCAGGAGCCTGATGCAGAGGCATCAACTGAAAGGGACTCTCGCATATTTCCAGAAGAAAGCACGAGGGACATGTATTGCAATTATTCTATGTTAGCTTCCAGATTGGAAGAAGAAGTCGCTTGCCTAGCAAGCTTTGCCCCCTCTGAGGTTTCGTATATAGATAGTGGAGCTTCCTAGCATATAATAGGAACTTGAGAATGTTTTTCAAATTATCAGGAAGGAAGGATGAATTTTCAAATCACCATGGGAAATAAGGCAAACTGTACCCTCATAGGAAGAGGTATTGTAGTCTTTCAAACCGAAGCAGGAGAGCGACTTCGAGCAACCAATGTGCTGCATGTGCCAAGATTGGGGATGAACTTACTCTCTGTATTTCAACTTCAAAACAAGGGCCATGACGTTTTCTTCATTAAGGAGAAAGTATATGTCAAACACCCGAGTTGGAAAAAGAAGGCACAAATTGGAATCAGAAGTAACAAACTGTATAGATTACAGCTAGAGTCTCCAATGGCACTGATAGGCAACAATGGAGATAAATATTTGAATGACTTATGGCACAGAAGGATGGGACACTTACACTATGGGGCTTTGAGAATTGTTAGGAAAACAGTGTTAGGACTTCCAGAATTAAGTACCGAACGAGATGATGTATGCAGAGGGTGTGCTCTAGGCAAGTATGCCAAAACAACGTTTTTCTAGAAGTAACAATAGAGCTCAGAGTGTTCTAGGATTGATACACTTAGACATTTGCGGACCTATGTCCACAAAAGCTTTTAGTGGTGTCGAATACTTCGTCACCTTCATTGATGACCATTCTAGGAAGACTTGGACCTACTTTCTTAAAACCAAGGATGAGGTTTTTGGTCGATTCAAAGAGTTCAAGGCTCTAGCAGAGAATCTGATAGGAAAGAAGATAAAAGTATTTTGCTCAGACAATGGTGGAGAGTATGTTGACAAGGACTTCACTGGTTTTTGGTCTAGGGAAGGCATCAAAAGAGAGTGGACAACTCCCTACAATCCGGAGCAGAATGGAGTAGAAGAAAGGAAAAATAGGACTATTGTGGAAGCAGCTAGGGCAATGCTGTATGATCAGGATATGCTCAAATTCCTCTGGGCAGAAGCTTGCAGCACAACAGTTTATGTCTAGAACAAGATTCCACACAGGGCATTGGGCAAAATCACTTCGGAAAGGGTCTTCACCGGGAAGACACTTGAAGTCAGTCATTTCAGGATATTTGGGAGTTTGGCGTATGGCCGTATACCCGAAGAAAAGAGAAATAAATTAGATCAAACTGCTGAGAAAGGATATCGTATGGGATATACCGAGAATGCTAAGGCATATAGAGTCTATCTTTGTTAATTTTAGGTATGTTCTATGCTTAGAGCAATTTATTTCAATTTTCATAGTTAGTTCAATATCTTTTCCAGATTAGCAATCACATTAGCGTTAAAGTAAACTGCAGATAGAACATAAACATAAATCGCAGAAGACAAGCGAAGACAAGAGGACACAAGATGTGGCCCTAGCTAGGGACAAACCCCAATGTGGGGAAATCTTTGATCAATTCTTCTTATATGTTCTTTAATAGTTCAGCAGAGAGAGAGAGAGATAGTACGTTTGCAACAGAAGTCAACACTTTGACTTATCTAGATAAGAGCATAGATCATCTCTAAGAAGATGATACATGAGATTAGTTGAAGACATGATGCTTCAACTGATTCTCCAAGGTGACTCCTTCACCTATCATTATGCTGCATTTTGTCATCATGTTGTACCTCACCGCGCTGCACCATGCTGCACCCATCATCACTATGCTGAATCTCATCATGCTTCATTAATCATCATCGTACCCATCACTGTACTGCATTATGTGCCTTTGCTGCACCATGTTGCCATCTGACCTATGTGCTGGCTGCATCTTGTTTGCTTGTTGTCCCTAGCTTGGTTGTTGTTCCTAGCATGCTTGTTATCCTTTGCATGCTTGCTGTTGCATGCTAGCTGTCCCTTGCTTGTTAGCTGTAACCTTGCATGCTTGGTGTATTCGCTGCTAAGTACCATACAACTGTCTCAATGTTAGTTAGCTGTCCCTTGCATGCTTCTCTCCTTCGGAGATAGATGCTCCGACAGTTTCGGCAGTTCTCGACAGTTCTGGCAGTTCCCGACAGTGTCAAGAGTTCCTGGCAGTTCCGACTTCTGCCCTCTAGATTAGGGTAGCGTTATCCCTTAGGATCTCTCCTCCTACTAAAACCCAAAGACAAGTAGAGAGGAAGAGATCCCAAGTGTGTTGAAATGACTTGAGGCCACCTCTATTTATACTAAAACATTGAGCACAAGTGGGGTTTATTTGGTTGTTGGCCGACCTTGATGAATTGTCCCATAACACAAATAAATTCATATCTCCATGAATACTTATCGGAATCAAATGATCTTTAGATCAATCCTACACCTCTCGATGAGAGGGATCCAAGAAAAATATCAGCTTCCATTAATAAGATTACCCACATGGAGTTTGGCCCTAGTTGCAATTTTTAACAATCTTCCAGGGAGTAGGAAGGTAGTAGTTCAACGGGATGTAAAGTTCATGGAGGACAGAGCTTTTAGGAAATCCCGAGAAATGCCTTCCAAGGAGTAGTCAAAAGACGATCCGTTGGTCAACCACTTCGACTAGCAGAAACTAGTACCAACAATTCTCCTAAAGACAAAGTTTCAGAATAGGAGGAAACTCAAGAAGAGGAACAACTGATAGATGTACCCACTACTAGTGGAAGAACGAGCCGGGAACTCCGACATATTCTATGGGATGCAGAGGACTTCATTTGTGCACCCAAGAATGATAGAAGGAAGCGAAGACAACCAGACAGATACCAGACCCTAGTAGCTCAGGTTGGGGAACCCTCTAGTTTTCAGGAGTCCGTTCAGCATCAAGTATGGGTAGATGCTATGGTGGAAGAATACAGTTCTTTAATGGTCAATGATGTCTGGGAAGTGGTACCTAGGCCTTAGGATAGGTCAGTTGTAAGTTCGAGATGGATCTACAAAGTCAAATATGCTACAGACGACAGTGTGGAGAAATACAAAGCCAGGTTTGTGGCCTTGGGGTATGCTCAGAAGGAAGGGATGGACTACGAAGAAAACTTCGACCCAGTAGCCAGGAATACTACTATTACAACCGTGATATCCCTTGCAACATAGATGGGGTGGGAGATTCATCAGATGGATGTGAAAACGACGTTCTTGAATGGGGTGATAGAAGAAGTATACATTGAACATCCAGAGGGTTTTGAGACACATGAGAAGAAATATCATGTATGCAAATTAAAGAAAGCCTTGTATGGGCTTAAACAAGCACCTAGGTCATGGTATGGTTGAATTGATGGTTACTTGCAGAAGATGGGGTTCATCAAGAGCGATGCATATCCTATTCTCTACTATCTTATCGTAGAGAATGAGCTTCTAATTATGCAGATTAAAGAAAACCTTGTATGGGCTTAAACAAACACCTAGAGCATGGTACAGTCAAATTGATGGCTACTTGTAGAAGATGGGGTTCGTCAAGAGTGATGCATATCCTAATCGCTAGTATCTTGTCGTAGAGAATGAGCCTCTAATCCTGGTGTTATATGTGGATGATCTTTTCCTAACAGGATCATCCAGGCTCATCAAAGTTTGCGAGAAGAACCTAGCCACAGAATTCGACATGGAGGATTTGGGCAGATGCATTATTTCCTGCGATTGGAAGTTTGGCAGCAAAAGGGTGAGATCTTCATTTTACAATGGAGATATGCTACAAAGATCTTGAAAAGATTCAGGATGCAGGACTGTAGACCTATGGCTACTCCAATGATCACCATCTAGAAGAAGATTGATGCATCATAAGATAAAGATGTTGATCCCACCTTGTACGGGCAGCGTATAGGGTCCCTGATGTATCTGGTCAATACCAGGCCAAACATTTGTTATGATGTCAACACCCTTAGTCAGTTCATTGTGGAACCCAAGAGGGAGCACTGGGAAACAACCAAACATGTTCTCAGGTATATACAAGGAACAATCGAGCATGGACTATTGTACATCCAAGGCAATGACATCAGGATGAGTGGATTCACTGATGCAGATTGGGCTAGAAGTTTAGTAGATCGGAAAAGTACAACTGGGTACTATTTCAACATTGGATCTGGAATGACCTCCTGGTGTAGTAGAAAACATAAGTCCGTGGCTCTGAGCTTAGCTGAAGCATAATATATGGCAGCGACCACAACTATGTGTGGGGCCATATGGCTTAGGAAATTGCCTTTAAATCTATTCAGGAGAAGAATGGAAGCGACCAGGATTTTGTGTGATAATCAGAGTAAGCTCTCTGAGAATCCAGTATTTCATGATTGGTCGAAGCACATTGATATCATGTGTCACTTTGTCAGAGACTGTGTCCAACGAGGGGAAGTAAAGTTGAGGTAAACTCCTACAGGAGAACAGGTGGTAGACATCCTCACCAAGGCTCTAGGAAGAACAAAGTTTGTTTATTTCAGGGAGAAGATGGGGATGGTGAAGAATCCATTTCAGTAGCAGAAATGGATAAGTATCGGGAGTTGCAGTGCAACAGTTAGCAGTGGGAGTGTTATGGGCAACATGATGCAACATGTTGAGAGGGAGTTGTAGTACAGATGTAGTAGTGGCAGTGGTATAGTGTCATGGGCAGCAGTACAGGAAGCAACAATGCAGTGAATGTGGGGCAACAGTCCAAACATTAGCATAGAGTACCGATGCAGAGAATCTGTGTCATGCTTCTATGGTGAAGCATCGCTAGAGCACATTCCTCCTTAAGAGGGAGTGTGATTTTGGGTAGCATCGGATGTGCTCTAGCCTTGAAATTTGGGCACATGAGATATGCAAGACCCATAAATCGTTTGGAGAAATTCCACTGAGATGAGGAGTTATTAAAATAATTAATATTTTTAATTGGTTCCTAAGTCTAAACTTAGGAAAATAAAAATATTAATGGGTATTAATAAAGATAAGGTTGAGAAGCTGCTAAGAGATGAGGATCAAGTCTGTTTTAATCTTTGCCATTGATTAGAGACTTAATCTCGACCGTTGACTTGAAGATTATTTGGAGACACACTAGCAGATACAGAGTATCCCAAGGAAAATTGATTCTCAAAGAGAATGAGAATGATTTCAGAAGGAGAGTTGTAGTGTTGAGGAAGAGGAGGGCATCAACAGCAGTCAGTAAATGAGGAGGAGGTAACACAGGCGCATTGAGAGACAACGCAGAGGGAGACGCAATACAGGGGAGACATAGTCCTCACGCACGCTGACACGGAGGGATGCAAAACCACGCAGAGTGACACAAAAGTGGGAGAAGGGTCTCCAGAGTGCCAGAAAGTTTCTAAGGGAAAGTCTCATGTGTTTTCTCTCAGTTTCTTTGTAAAATCATTCTTTGTAAAGCGATTGTTGTTGAAGATTAATAAAACCCTCATCTGCTGCACTAGGTTTCCCACATTGGGTTTTTCTGGGGACAATTGTCCAAAAACAACTGTGTTGATGTGATTGGTTCTTGCACTGTATATCGTTGTTATTTTCTCTGTTTAGTGATGTGATCACTGCAATAGAATTTATTTTAATGTTTGCTGAAGGGATTTCGTAAATAACTTATTGTGAAGAATAAGTAGGTGAAATAAATCAGTTGCTATAGTAGAATTTCAGGTTAGAATTTTTCACATTTATACCCCCCAAAAGTTGGTTATGGATGTTGGGGTATGGGTTGTAGTAGGTGGCTCTAAATAAAACCTATAAAACTACCTCAAAATGCACGATAATGCGCACAAAAAATTGTTTTGGAGCATTTTGATGGCATACCTGAGTTGCTTTCAAGAGACTTGTAGACATATGCGTTTTTCTTTTGTGGAAGTAGCATATATATGTGTTATAATAGAATACAAAGGGCATATGAAAACTCAAAAAGTGTGTTTTGAAGAACTTTTTGAGGAAATGGAGTTTGCTTTAGGGAAAGGGATATGATGTCATGGCCATGGCCAAAATCTACATCTCAGAATAAATGTTGCCAAAGATGTTATAGTAGGAGGAGATATTCTATTAATTGTAAAAATCATAGCATTGTCAAATCTCTAATTTGCCCTTTATCTCCTTGGATGTATTTTGTTGGAGGTTGCAACCAATCTTTTATTATATTTTTTGTTTGATCTCTCCCATTGAGGTGGCTATGGAGATCTCTACTCTGGGAATTATTGTAATATTTTACTCATTCATGCTCCTTTTTAGTGGTGTACTCCCTCTCTTGGAGCCATATCTTGCACAATACTTCATATTTTTAGATGTGATGGCTTCCACTGGAGAGAGGAGAAACCAGTGAGTGATAGTTGACAAATCAACTCTGGCAGGTGATGATCTCACTACTCCATTGTTTTATTATTGCTGGTGTTGTCATGGAGTTAAGAAAATATTGTATTTTATTGTAAAGAAACTTATCTCACTCTACATAAAGGAACTTTTAGTTTTTATCCATTTCATTGTGTATTGGTGGCTGGGAATTTGGGGATTGAGGAACTCTCCCCTTGGGCTACATTATACATCTGCAAGCTTTATGGAGGATTGGAGGTAGATCATGTATCTTAGGTGAGGTTTTCATGTGTGCAACTTATTTTTCATATGTTTATTGTTGTAGGAAACCTTTGTAATTTTTATGGATACCTAATAATAATGTATTTGTCATTTGGATGTGGTATGCTAGGTTACAGTCTCTTTTATGCCTATTGATGTTATGTTTATCTTTCAACTATCAATTTATGTAACATTGTCTCCATAATTAAGTTAATGAGTGGAAACCCTAGCTCTCCAAGGTTAATTTTCTATAATATTTTTTTGTAAGCTAAGGTTCTCTTATGGAAAATCAACTTTCGTCTACCTTACACGTTCATCCATTCAATCTCTTAGATATCTGCATCTTTGACTCCATTTTGCCCAATGTAGTTAGGCATTGGTCGAAGGGATTCACCTCCATCTTACTTTCCTTAGCCCATTCACTTTTCCATTATCGCTACAACATGCATTTTGATAGGGATTATTCTTCAATAATTACCCCACGCTTCCATTACGTAGCCCTAGCAATCCTAGTTAGGGAAGCCCCCTTTGAGTTGGAGAAGAGCTAACCAAAAGTGAGAGGAAGCTCTAATGAGGTGATAGTGGGTAGCCTTCCTAAGTTAAACAAGACTAGCACCTCGATGCTTGGGACTTTACATCATGTGAGGTGTTATATTTTGTTGTAACACCTTCAACACTTGCATGCCTTCTTCCTAGGAGAAGAACTATTAGAAGCAAAAAGCTAACACTTTTGGCTATTCTTGGTCTCCACAAAATCATTTCCTAAACTTGGTCATGTTCTAATTCTTTCTCCACACAAGAGCACTGTAGAAGAGACAAAATGCTAATATGCAAGTGTAACTGTATGTAGATGTTGTATGTGTTATAAGTAAATTGTATTATTGATAAATCTGAATGGTGTGTTACATCCCCTCGGATGGTGTGCCTAAATAGGCATTGACTGGTCACGAGGGTTTGACTGGTCATGCCTTTTGACCTTTCATTTACATAATTATTTTTTATTAATGTTGATTAACTAATTAATTAATTAATTATTATATATATATATATTTTTATCTATTATTTAATTTATAACATTGCCCCCCCCTGTAGAGATGCTTTGCCTTCAAAGCATAACCAAAAGGGTTTTCTCTAGTTGAACATGTTGCTATGGAGTGGCATCTTTATGTTGACTAGTGAAGTCCTCATGAGTATTTGTATCTTCCTTGAAGCTGGGTGTGTTAACACCATATAATTTATAATGCCATCCTTGCTAGTAAAACTCCATGAATTGTTCTTCAAGGTTTGTAGTATAGTTCCTAGTTGTATTAACTATTTTGCACCTAGAACTACATCCATTTCCTTGAGTGGTAGGGCAAATAGATCCGTTTGTAGCTCTAGTTCTTGTATATGGATTGAAACCTTATGGCATTCTCCTATTTCTTTGGACTTTTTCCCAGTAGCGACAAAGATGGTTAGGGCCTTGATTCGGCATATACAAAGATCAAGTTGTTTAGCAAGATCAATGTTTATACAATTGTGAGTACTGTCGACATCTACAAGTATATTGACATTTCTGCCTCTTATAATCCCTTTAAGCTTCAGGGTTTTAGGTCGTAACCTTCTTGACATGTTTGTTGGTAGAGTAGTAGGCTTAATGTTCTTTCTTCTTGGAGATTGGTTTCTCTGCTTCCGAAGGTGTGGTGTAACGTATTTTGTAGTGACTTGTTGTTTTTGACCCATTGAAGAATTGCCTTCTCACCTTGATTTTGTTGGACACATGAGATTGCAGCTAATGATGGTTACTCAAAATCTGAATCCCCACTGTGTGTCACAACGATTTCTTCATCACGTTCTTGTACTTCAACTTGCTTCCCATCTACCATTTTATAATAGCGTAAGGACGTGTCCTCACATTTATGTCTTGGCGTCCAATTTTCTCCACACTTGCGATAATTATTTTTCTTTTTTGTCCTTTTCTCTGACTCATTACTTGAAGACTCATATTCTTTCTCAACTTCATAAGTATACAATTTCTTATTAAGGCATCTATCTCCTGAGGTCCATTTGTCCCCATAATACCTACATTTGTTTGTTTGTTTTTTTTCCTGGAGTATTGTTATTGGTCTTCATCTTCCTTGAATGATGACATTTTGAACTTATGTGTTTGCTCAATAACCTTTGCAACATGTCTAGCTTGTTCGATATTTAGGTTTGTATACTTTCAATTTTTTACAGATATACTCCTTAAGTCCACATCTATACATTTTTAGCAGTTCTTCATCAGTAAATCCTCTTTGTCTTATAGCTATTACTTCCGACTCGTGGGTGTATTCGCTTACGGACCCTTTTTGCTTGAGATGAACAAATTTTTCGTAGATATCATCTTCTTCTTCGCCATGAAACCTTTTTCGCAAGGCATTTACAATTTTTTTCCAAAGGAATGAACGAGTTTCACATTTGTTGGATCACCATAGGAACCAATCATATGCTTCAACTTCCAAATTGTTGGACGTGGTCATGATCTTTTCTCGTTCACCTATTGGTGGGTTTGACTCAAAAATGGCCTCCATTTTGTTAACCTAAACAATAGCGCCTCTATGATCTTTACCATCGTATTTTGGGAGCTCTCTCTTAATTCGCTGATCGTCTTTTTCTGGAATTTTGTATAGTAATGACTACCTGAGAAGTGTATTTGCGATATTTGCGGAATTTCATGATTTGGAAAATCTTCACCTTCTGGTGTCTTGGGACTTTGTGTTAGTTCTTGAGTAATTAAGGGATTAAAAACGGGTTAAATCTGCCCATTCATTGGCTCTGCATTCCTAGCAACATTCTCTTAATGTTATTTATTTTTTTAATAACACTTTCCATTTTTTCTTGAGTTATAATTAGCCTACTTTGACCTTCTCCTAACTCTTTCTGCTTCTTTTCAACATTGCCAAGGTGACATCATACTTTATCAAGCTCTTGATTTTTTTTGCGTCATCATTATTATTCCCCATTTATTTATTTATTTTTTTCCTTGGCAGAACCAATTTTTGTTTTTGGTTTGTTTCATAGTTTAAATAATGTTATCTCTCTTTTTTTTAAAAATAATTATATTAATATATTATAACTATATAATAATAATTATTAAACTTATGATTATTAATTATATAACTATTAATTATATAATTATAATGAATGGAATCGGGGATCAACCAGTGGACGAAGCAGTGTGACTTTTACTAGCCAGATAAAGCGACCGCGAGGGACATTGTCCTAGTAAGCATAAATTGATTGGCAATTTAGCGGAAGACGTTAGGTAGGGAGATGATTCGTTTGGCCCAAAGAGCGCGCGACAAGATGAATGGTGGAGCCAAGGAGTGTCGAGGTTGTCGGCTGGACAGACAGGATGACAGATAGTTGGGTCTGCGACTGGCTAGTAACAGTGGCAATGAACGCAAGATGGTAGAATGGTGGAATACGATGTTGGATAACACAGGGGGTCGAGCAGATGCGTCAATAGGGAAATGAACGTTGGTACAGGGTAGGGAAACGAAAAATGGAGGTACGTTACGAGTAGATAGGGAAGAGTGCAGTGGAGACAACACGCGGTTGCTGAAGCAGAGGAATGATTCACATAATGAGCACTATTGGGCAGCGAACACAGGCAAGAAAACTATTGGCTCTGATACCACTGTAGAGGAGACAAAATGCCAATATGCAAGTGTAACTGTGTAGATGTTGTATGTGTATTATTGATAAATCTAAATGGTGAGTTACATCCCCTCAGAAGGTGTGCCTAAATAGGCATTGATTGGTCACGAGGGTTCAATTGGTCATGCCTTTTGACCTTTCATTTACATAATTAATTTTTATTTATGTTAATTAACTAATTAATTAATCACTTATTATGTCATCTTTTTATGAATTATTTATTCATAACAAGCACTCCATTTAAGCTAACCTTAGATTTGTCAGGAATGAACTTCAGACTGGCGAATGTACAATATCTTTAAATATTTCCTACCTAAAAAATATAAGTTTAAAAATAGGTAGTACTTAGAATGTAAATGCGTTCTAGATGTTCACATGCAACACTGATTAGACTTTATAAAAATAATGATGTCAAAAATTTTTCTTACTAAAAATATAAATTTCGAACAATTTCCTTGTGCTAAAATAACCATGGTTGTTTGTGGAAGTGCTTGTCCCCATGCATGTTGAAGGTACTAGGTGCATTCTTGGTAACCTTACCTATCGTGAATGTTGATGGGTTCTCATACAAATGAACTGAACTGGCTGTGGTATCATGCATATTTCGAATTGCAAACATTTGAAGTAATAACTATTATGGATGAAATCCATTTGATTTGTAACTTTGATGCTATGTCACACATGTGCAATATGTCAATCTATTTAAGGTGAAGTGGTACACTGGAATACTTGCACCAATTTTGTTGAATTAGGTCAAGTGGTCAACAACTTAATAACAAATAGATAATAATAATAATAATGTAATGGGTCTTTAATTTGGATCTCATCAGATACTGTATTTGTTATGGTCTATTTTTCTGGCTAAAAATTGTTCATGTAGATATGTTTATGTTGCATGCTTATTCATTTTAGTCTTGGCAAATAAAGTATTTGACAATATATTACTCTTGCCAAACATCCATTATGAATATGTTTTAGGGAGCATTTTTTTTATATGGTAACAACCAATGTTTCACGGGACAAGTCCCCTAGGGCGGGGGGGAAGGTGGGGGGGTGCTTTCCCCATGTTTCTCATGTTCCTGGGATAGGGGGACACCTAGGGATACGTTTCCCCACATCCCTCTTTTGGAGAGTCTTAGGGAAACACAAGGGGAAACATTTCCCCAATGTGGGGGACGTGTTTCCCTCAAAGGGGTGCTTGTGGGCACCCCCTGTAAAAATGGGGGCTTTTGGGAATCCTGTCCCTTAATGTGATTATTTCCTAAAAACAATAATTTATGAGTGAGGAAACCTAATATTCAACCCTAGGGCTCGACTAATGCTATGCAATTAATGATAATGCTAAATTCTTAAAGTAAATGGATGCTTTTACTTGAATTTTTAATATTACCATTAATTGTTTTAGGATGTTTGAGAGTGGTTCCAAGCTTGTTGGATTTCATATGGAGAAATTGGAGTTTTAGATCCCAGTCAAATCTTTTAGACTTAACAAGTTTCAAGATTTCAAGATTGTGGGGATTGCAACATTTCCATTGGATTCTATCATGTATGAATGTATGGAAATAGTATTTAATCAAGAGCACCAAGCCTTCTATGTACGTCAATGTTGTTGGCATTGATTTTTGAACTTCTTTGTCATGACCCTAGTAAAAGTATACCGATCACTCAAACTAAAGCTTGATTTGACATGTTAAGCTTTTATTTCTTATTTTGATGTTTAGAGGGTGATATTGATGATACATATCACAATATAGGCAATGATTTTGATGATATCTAGGTATTTGTTGTAGCGTGATTGTTTTTGGACTATAGATACGACCTAGAGCCTCTTTGTTGATGTATTTTTGGTTCAAAGATAGATTACAATTGGTGCTATTTTGGTTATATGTACCCTTGCTATACATATGAAAACCTTTGCATATTTGTGTATAATGGTTTGAATTCATGTGGATATACATATTTTTTTTTCAAAATTTGAATATTTTGAATATTTATGTATTTTTTGGTCAGCTGGCTTTTTTTTGATTACTAGTTCTGTGGTTGACCGATTCGATGACCAGTCTGGTTCTAATAACGTTGGTTGATTGCCCATTGCTCATTTTCAGTTTTAACTTTTGAGTCTTGTTACCCACCACTTCATGGGTGATATCCCAAGAGAAATTTTTCTCCATGATGAACCTCAGCTAGTAGCCAACAATCCCTTGTAGCCTCCTACTAGCTTGTTGTGCCATTTCTCTACCACCTGAGACAACCATGTGGTCCCTCACCCACCTGTATTGATCGTATGTTTGAAGGTGGGCCTCCCGAATCTAAAAGTTTGTCTTGTCATTTTGTAATTGACTATTGGGTTTAGTTATCATGGATACTTCTGGGTATGGATTGATGGGGGGATTTGCCAGAAAGAGTGGGCTTAGTTTGTGCTCTTGTCCCCTTGATCTCTTTTGGATGTTACCCTTCGATCTTAGTCCTGTGGGATTTCCTTTTTTGACCATTTGGTTCTAGGGTGGTACTACTCGGGAAACCCGGACTTTGGGTGTGTGGTCCCGCTCCTTTATCCGAATATATAACTCCCTTTCCACTCACTATACCCCCTTGCCCCCACCTTGTGTCAGGCCTAGAATGATGCCATGGAGGTTGTAGCAGCTAAAATAAAAAATAAAAAAGCATAATTGGCCACATTTAACAGGAAATTGTACCACGAAATGCAAAAGACGACTTGGGCAAAAGTAATTAGCACATGGATAAAAGCCAATGCATGAGCTCTACCCCAATCCATGGTCATCACCCTGGTTCCATAGGCCCTAGATGAACCTCCTTTATCATTCAGGAACCCATGATTGTCCCAACCCTGGAGGGCAATGAACTGCCTTACCTAAAAAGGGGTAATCACTGTTATATCTTACACATCATGCTCGTCTTTTGAGCCCTGAGCAGTTAATTAAAGAAAATTCATAAAAGGCATATAAAAAAGGGTGTAAAAATCAAGGCCAAGGCACCTCATGTACCACGATTGCTCCCTCCTACACATTACATACCTAGGTGTGGGCTTCCCCTTTATCTAGCTCTACCCCTATGCCCCAATATGTGGCCTAAGGTTGCCCCTCTCATTCTTTACTCCATTCCACTTATTT